>VOQK01036885.1:5312-16407 GCA_015052645.1 Benitochromis conjunctus
CAACCACACACACACACACACACACCCCACCCCCACCCCCCCCCACACACACCCCCCCCCCCACACACACACGCGCACACACACACGCACACACACACACGCACACACGCACACACACACACACACACACACACACGCACACACACACACACACGTGCACACACACACACATAAACAAGTGTCATGGGATATTATTTGGTGCTAAAAGATCAGAGTTTTGGCTCTGTACATTATAACAACAATTAAAGATGACAATGCGTGTGATAAAAAACACCTTAGACAAGCATGAACAGACTTCTGTGAGTGTGATTAGTGTTTTGGCAAGGTCCCCAGTATTCCTCATGGGAATTCCTGTGAACCACGATCACATAGTCGCAGTATTGCTCAACGTAATACCAGAGAAGTTTGCCAAAGGGCTCACACAACTTTATGAATTTGTGAATGTAGCATGGGAGAGTTAGGATTCAGTAGTTGGAGGGACTAATCACATTTTTTCATATTCAGAGGAGGGTTCGGGGGGCTAGTGGCATTTGGGTATTTTTTGCCTTTATTGGATAATGGAGCAGTCAAGATATATAGGAAAGTGGGGACAGAGAGAAGGGAAAAGACATCCAGCAAAAGCCTGTGGGTCTGAACCTATCCCAGCTACCATGGGGCGAAAGGTAGGGTAGAGACAGACAACAGACAACCATTCACACTCACATTCACACCTATGGGCAATTTACAGTTACCGGTTAACCTAATCCCACTAACTGCATGTCTTTGCACTGTGGGAGGAAGCTGGAGTACCCAGAGAGAACCCACGAAAACGCAGGGCGAACATGTAATCTCCACACAGAAAGACCCGGCCAGGTGGTGGAATCCAACTTAGGACCTGTTGATACTGATATATTGCGAAATAGTACCCAAGTTCACGTGTAGTGTTGTTGTTATCCCGTGAGACTTTCAGCTATTGTACTTGTCCTTGCTTTTAGAGGTGAACTTGTGATTTTTTCATAAACAAACTCCACCTTCTTTCTTAATGACTCACTTTCTCAACTGCTAAGTGAAACAGTGAAGCTGGAGTTCCTGAAAAGAATGCTCTCAAAGCACAGGTAGCACCTAAAGGCCTGAAGGTTCAAACCAGGTATTCCCTTTAAAAGAATTGTCTAACAGTGCCTCGTGAAAAATAGAGCACAACCAATGGGCACATCACTACAAAAACATCTACAAAATATTGAACTACATTTATTTATTTTATTTGAGAAAATATATTTATGATGAAAATATCTGTTGCTGTCTATTACACTCTAAATGTGTGACAGCAGTGACAATTAAATTACTTGAGTAGAGTGCAAAAAATATTATTGTATTTTGCTAATCAGCTTACCGTGTAGAGTTCACGAGGGATCGGCGAATAGTGCGTAGCTTCCACTGCTGTATTTTCTTGCCTGTGTTTCCAGAGTGTAAAAGTTTACACATTCATTTAAGAAATGAAAGATCCCCACTTTGATGCCAGCAGGAGACACAAATCCCTTTGGGGTTGTGTCAGGAAAGGCATGTGGTGTAGAAAACAAATCAAAGATGGGGAGTGGAGTTTCTTGTTGCGGTGACCTCATGTGAATATGGGAGCTACTGAAAGTAGCTTGCTGTATTTTCTGTCTCTTGTGCAACTCCCTAGCAGGAAACATTCAAAGAATACCACTTGAATGTCAAATGTAAAGTGCATTCATGGGGAAACCATGAACCCATATAGCATGTATATCTGTTCTGGAGAAGGTCTCCTACAATGGTGGCATCACTTTTATTTTGGTATCTTTTCTTTCTAAATGCTCCAAAACAAACTGGATTCCCCCGTGAACAATGAACATGGTTTGACCATTATTGGATGTGCCAATAGCAATAATTGTATCAATGTTGTTGTCGCACAAGCTTTCTCTAGCCTAGTGCCTTATGACCCAAAACAGAGCACTATATGAGCAAAAAAAACTACAGTATTTCATTATGAGTTCTACATGTCTGCATCATGATGTCATAAATGGTTACTATAGTCTGGATCTATGTGGTGCCTCTCTGATCTTATTTGCACTGAGGAACCAGAGTCAAATATTAACTTAGGGCTAAGTCAAATACACAGCCTTCTTTCTCTAAAAGCCCACAGCGAAGCCACAAACCCCTCTCAACACATGCTTTATTGTGGTGAACAAGTGAAAGAGAAAATAGCTGAAAGGAATCTTGATGCCAGTATTTCTGGGACTCTGCTTGAGCTTTGTAGATTGAAAAGAGACTACCTGATTAATACGAAATGATTTCTGAACATCTGCCCTAATTTTTATGGCAACAAAAAGAAGAAGAATGGAGGTTGAAGGACCATAGCTAAGGAAACCATGCGTCCAGGAGCAGGTTATGGCGTATAGCAGTAAGTATGCTGCTTGTACTCGCAGAGAAGATGTGGCGATAAAGCGGCAGTGTGACTCATACTTACTTAGAGTGGTTTATAAATGTGTTTCATGGTGTTGTAGATTATCGGTCCTGACTTTTTTTAGGACTCCTGTTCTGATGTAATGCTCCAGAACATGAGAAGTCATGCTCTTCCTTTGGAACAGTGATTCATGACACCATAATGACTTATATGATAAGCAAGAAAAAAAGATACTTAATGCTTTCACACTTTTACTCATCCTGTCCTAACTTTCACTCTTAACATAAACATATGTGGGTAGAACACATGAATGAAAATAGGTGTAAGACTTGTAAAGATGAAACCTGTGGGCGGTGGTTTGGCAGGATCAGACAGCGACACATAAACGGACGGGCTATGCTACATGCTGCTTACTTCACTGAACTTTCTGTATCAACATGGATAAAAGGGGGGAGGAGACATAATGAAACAAACACTGACAGGTTAAATTGTGTCTGCTGCTGCATGAATGAGGTAGATGGCATCCCGTCAGTCATCTCCGTTGTGTGCTCCTCCAGGACTTCTGCTGCTGCTGCTGCTGACAGGAGTGATTTTTACCCACCGACCTGAAGTCCATGCAAGATCACAGTCTTTGCAGTTTTGCACAAAATATGTTAGGGATGCATTGATGAAGAGATTTGAAACGCAGGTGAGGAAATTATTTCTGCATTCTATCAATTTAACAAAGTAACATTAAACCAATTTAAATGTGCGGATACTTATAAACAGTTTTTAAACGTACACATTTTAGCAGGCACAATTATAATATTTATTATTGAAAGAGCTTGACTCTTTTTTGTTTAATGAAATTAGTCATTTCCATGAATGCATGGATAATGTGCTGTTGTTAATGTACTCAGGTTAAGTGCAACGATTCCGACAAGCTGCCCTCTTCAGTACGGCTATGTACTGCAATACGACCCACAGAGTGGAACAATAAAACTGTAAGTACAACCGATGTTTAGCAAAAACAGTTTGTCGACAAATATGAGAGTAGGCTATCAACACCGTAAATTTGGGAGCAAGTGACATCTTTGTTTTTTTCATTTTTTTGGCTTGGCAGCTTTGCTTAGTTTAGTTGTTTTGATTAAAATTTTATTGTTACAGTGTTTGTGTCACCTTTTCTTTAACATAATGTAGGTGGTATTTGTTAGGCTTGAGATTTAGGACATCCAGAACAGACAAACACACGATGCTTAGTCATAAAGACATCCTAGTCTCAGTAAATGTCTCATTTTATGTTGTTTTGCAAGTGTACAATATAACTTCATTTATTTTCACTTTTAAACATTTTTTCAGTTAATTTGTATTTTAGTTTTAGTTAACTGCAGTAAGTGTCAAGACTACAGAAGACAATTAAACAGAGTTACTTCCGTAAAAAGCAGCATTCTCGTCTTTTGTTACTGTTAGGCTAATCCAATGCCGAGCTTTAAACAGCAATTTCCACTTTGTTAAAAAGTAGATTTCAGTGACAACTTTTACTTGTAAAGGTTGTCTCAAGGGCTTAGAAGAGGTATAATGTAAACAGTGAATCATAATCAATTGTGTCACATTCACAAACTAGGCAGAAAATGTTCTGGCACATACTCCACAGACTTCCATGGAAGTTATATAATGCCACTACGTTGCACTTGCCAAAATCTGCCACTCTTCCGGTCTGACAGCATTGTCACTGTTGTTATTGGTAACTATAATAGATTTTCACTGTATATACACTCAGTGGATAAAATGTAATTGATACTGACTCCCATAGATTTATAGATTAGATATTTGAAAATCTGAAAAACAACGAGCAACAAAGTGAATTGTTGTTGAACACACTGAACAGTGTGAATTGAACACACTGAATTGCTGATTGATGTTCTTAAATGTTTAAGAACATCAATCAGCAATTCAGTGTGTAACCTAAGTTACAGTCTATCACTGGTCCTATCCGTGCTATAAGCGAATGGCACTGCGCATTGTAAGACTAAAAGTACTGTGGCCCAACTGCATCGATAGGTAGGCACCTGGGAGGCCCAGTCATGTCTCCCTGGATACGCCCCTGCAAACACTGCCAACAATAAGAATGTGGACGTGCTGACAATTTGTTCTAAACACAAAACACTTGTGGGATTGTTGGGATTGATGTTAGGTCTGCAGACACGTGGTTAAATATCAAAACTGATTAAAAGTAAAATGCTTTAATAAAGAAATCACTGAAAAAGCAAACAACAAACATGTCAATCATTTCTTTTCAAATGAGATTCACTGAATTGCAATAACTTCACATCAGCTGTAAGATTGACTAAAAAGTGCAGTTTAAAACTCTATAAGAATGAACAAAGACCGTTACAGCTAACATAAATTTGATAAAGACTGTCAAAGGAAGGAATTTCGCAACACCCTGTTTAGACGCCTACTGCTGTTACGGCTCATTAGCAAGAGGTATGGCATGGAAGAAGCATCCAAAAATAACCTTTGCGTCATTCATTTTCATTCATTCATATCGTACTTTCAGGTTGATGGGGGCATATCGAGTGCTTACAAATTATGAGTGAAATTCTACTGAACTTAAGCCTTTTCAAGTCCTGAATGAAATTAATAAAAACTGGACACAATCCAAAGTTCACATTACCAACATTAAGATGCTGACGTGTATGAAGCTGCACAAAACTGTAGGCTTTCCAGCAGATGCATATTGGCCAATCTGAACTTGACTGTGGGAATGATATGAAGCGATAACACCCGTTAATTGGACAGATAAATATGAAAGAAGGTGGCACTGCAAATTTATAAGCAAATATATATTTCCAGCATTACTGAAATGATTGTTTTAATTATTTTTTTCTGTTTTATATTTTGATTTGTAAAACTGAGGCTGCATCATTTCAACTCAGGCTTCAAACAGGCTTTCAGTTTGCTGATTCCTGTATAAGCTTCACATACATAGCTGTGCTATTTTGCCCTAAAAACATGTCATCTGGATGTCAGCATATGTTGATGTTAAAATACATATCTGCATTGTTGAACATTAATGGGACCACAATACCACTGATGCAGCCTCATGCCATCACCTATGTTGGGATTGTAACCAGTAGCAAAGTTGTGATTGTTTTTGTGTTTGTTTTTTCAAGTTCCAGGAGAAGCATGCTGACGTGCTGGCATCCCTCCAAATGTTACACAATGGTTTAAAGCAGGCTGTGACAAATCAGACAACACCGAGATGCTTGGTTGACCTGGGTGCTATTGTCCACAATTATCTGATACTTGTCAAAAATAACGTTCAGGTAATGCATCAAAACACTACGTTTCCTAAATGTTGTGCAAATGTGAGGTAATAAAATTCCAGGTAAGCAAATCCCAAAAGGCTGATTCTGTTCATCTGGACGTAACGTTTTTAGTGGGAGAAACATTTTGTCACTCATCCAAGTGACTTCTTCAGTCTCAGCTGACTGCAGGTTTCCCCAACCTTATAAACAGTACATTGCACAATGACTGAAACTAGCACCACTGAATGAACAATGGGCTGGGAGGTCAGTTCCTTTCACAAGGTTTCTCCCACTGAAAACGCTATGTCCACTGAACCGCATTCTGCATACACTTGCATATGCATGTCAAATCTTGAAACAGATGGGCTACAGCAGCAGAAGACCATACTGGGTGCCACTCCTGTCAGCTAAGAACAGGAAACTGAGGCTGTGATTCACACAGACTCACCAAAATTGGACAAATATTTGATGATTTGATGAGTCTTGATTTCTTCTGCATCTTTTAGCTACTAGGTCACACAAAATGAAAGCATGGCTCCATCCTACCTTTTATCAACGGTTCAGGTTGCTGATGGTGGTCTAATGATGTGGGGGATTTTTTTTGGCAACTTTTGGACAAACAGAGCGCTGTTTAAATGCCACAGCCTACCTGAGTGTTGTTGCTGAGCAAGTCCAGTGTACCATCTTCTCATGGCTTTCAGAAGGATTAACGCACCATGTCACAAAGCTCAGATCATCTCAAATGGGTTTCTTGCTCATGACAGTGAGTTCACTGTACTCAAATGGCCTCTGAGGAATGTTTCCAGCACCTTCTTGAATTGATGCCACAAAGAATAAAGGCAGGAAGAAAAAGGGGGTCCAATCTGATACTAGTAAGGCACAAATGAAGTGGCCAGTGAGTGTAGGCTGTGTATATAGTTTGTCACAAGTATGGAGAATTCAAACTACTTGACTACATATATCCTTGTGAAAGACAGAGAAAAAACACTTGACTATGCATATAATTAATTAGATGAAGAAATGCACTTGTTTCATGTAACACCTGATGTGCCCTTGGTGTTGCTTTTATGGTTAATGAGACCCAATAAAACCGTCTTTAATTGTATAATATACTGCATCTTATAGATTTTACATATAGATTTAGACACATACATGCTATGAGCAGCCTTCATATAGAAATGTTTGTAGTTTCTCTGAAAAGAAAAGCCAAACCATTGTCCAGTGAATGCTTAACTGAGTTCTTCTTACTTACAGAGTGGTCTGGTGACGGCGTCTCCTTCTGCAGTGCAGCACTGCTCAAATGAAACCACACTGACTAAAGTGCTGAATGGCTCCAAACAACTACTCAAAGGAAAACTTGAGGTCTTTGCCAAGGAGTGTCCACAGAACAATCATTAATTAAGGATCATAAGTTTCAGTTAGTAAACGGAAGGAATCTGATCCTTATCCAAGACGTGAATGAAGTAGGCTGAGAAGTTCGAGGACTCCAAAAAGATTGGGAGTTGGAACAGTGTGGCTGTTTTGACATTTGGATGATTAATGGTAACAACCTGCGAGTGCTCTGAGTGCAAATGGAAGATGTAAACCTCACATGGAGGAAATGCTTCTGCAGAAAAGTTTCCAACAAGAGCAGTTTTTAAAGACTCTAATTGTACAAATGAAAGAGAAACCGACATCGATGCTTGGAGACAAGTGTTAGCAAAAGCCTACTAATATGGTCAAATTCACAATGATAACAAGCTGGAACTGACCAGGTATAATTTTTACACACTGCTTACCATTTGAAGAAAAACACACAGCTCACTAAGGCTGTCTTTAGTTTTGCAGATATTTAATCCTAAATCAAAATTGTGGATAAACTGAAGTTTTGAACTCATGCTGGCATGAGAAAAAGTTAAGGGATCACCACAGTCAATATCCTCACCTCATCCAACTAACTTAGGAAATTTCAGAGTGTACTCAAGTTTGGAGCCAAACAACGGACACATCAATGGATCACCATTGCCATGCTGCTTGCATGACTAATATTAAGACACTGTGACACAGGAGCAGACACTGATAGTAGAGCTGGTAGTAGTGTGCTTTAGATCTAAAAGCCCACAGTTTGTATTTACAAAGATATATTGCGCAACCAACTGTGCCAGGAAAATTCAAATTGGCTTTTAAGATGAGGAAATCTGACTAAAGTGCTATTTACTTTCCTGGCTTTACATCAGACAGCCCACAGATGAACTGTTACCATGCAAGGGAATCTGTGTAATGACTAGCTACCTACACTAGTTCTAAAAATGAACAGAGCCTGTCTTTGTGCTCATACTTGTTATGGCAAAGTGCAACAGAAACTGTGACTGTAGCACCCTCTGTAGGTATGAGGTTGCATTAATCGTATTGTATGACAATATGCATCAGCTATCCTTCATCACTATCACCACCTGTGGATGGTTCGCAACTCTATGTACTTCGCCTGAACTGCAAGAATTTGATTAAGTTTATGAGAATTTTGTATTCTACAGCAAAAGTGATCTGTGACTGTGCTCATGTCTTATGTTCATAAATAACAGACGGATATGTATGGATGCAGAGAGAATGTGTTAGTCTGCATTATTTCTATAAATTCTGCACATAATGTATGTGTTTGCTTATTTAATACATGTAAAAGTGCTGCTCAGTTTATATATATAAACGCTAAATAACTATTCCTGAATGATTGCAGTGCCCATTGAAGACTTTGTAACTGCTAGACAGACTCTGTTATTTGTTATTTATTTATTGTGGAGGACTTTGGACTGTCTGCGGTAGCAGTTGGGCCACTCTATACTTTGTGGATCACTTTAATCATTGATATTAAATTAATTTTTAAAACAGTAAAAAAATAAAAGCTATACAATATAATAGCGTTTTAAAAAAAAATAACATTTTAAAATTACAGTGTGAAAAATTAGAAGGAGCATGATTGATCTCTGTTCATCAATGTTCAGTGTGCCTTCGGCAGTTTCACAAAATAATAAAGTATATAATAATAACAAGCCTGCATTTAGTATGTTTTCTGTCATAATTTCAAGGTTAGAATGGTAACTTTGGATTGTAACAGTATAAGACCTTGAAGGTATCCAGGTTCACATAGTTCACAAGCGTAATAACTGGCCAGCCTGATGCAGCAGGTGGCCGGAAGAATGGACTGCTGTGATTGGCCCAGCCAACCTGGTCATATGACCAAAGGCAACAGGCAGGAACCAAGAGGCGCTGGAAAACCAGAAAATCAGTGCAGCGTCTTGTCAAGCCAGAAAAAACATAGGACAAAACCGGAAGCTGTGTACATTGCCTACAGAACAAAGCATTTGTCTGTGCTGGCGTTTTTTTTAATAATCATGCTGGGGTTCATATGACACACACACATATGAAGAGCACATGGTAGGTCTTCATATGTGTCCCTGACGTCTGCATCTGGGGTAGTTAGGCATAATTATATTACGTTGACTTGCCGATGTGCGCTATTGTGGCAGTTTTAACCGGAAATCACCGCTATTAAGACTGAATGACGTTCCCGTGTCACATGATATTCTTCTGTATAGTTGTATGAGATGTTACAATGTAACAGTCGCTTGATGTGGCATTTAACAGAATTTTAACGCTAAAGGAAAGACCTTTTAAAATGTAGGTTTAATACGCATTTGTATTAAATTTTTAATTATTAACATAACCACGGCTTTGCTATGTAGGTAGGTAAAGTTGATTCTTTTTGATGAGGACTCGTCACTGATACACTTGTTTTGGCTTTCGAAACAGTTGGAAAACGTTCATTGATATACTTGAAATATTCGACGAACCGGACAGACTTCCAGAGGTGGTGTCGGCTGGTGTCGGCTCGCTCAGACACTTTTTGAAGTTTTGAAATCTAGTCCGCTAGCAGGTTTCACGATGACAGAGCGGACTCCTCTCCTCCACTACCGTCTCTCCACCAGCGTCAATGAATCCGAGCTGCGGTCGCAAGCGGGCAAGGAGGCCCCGGTTCATAACCCGAGCAGCCAAGGGCGGAGGGCTGCCCAGCAGAAGCAACAGAAGAAACTCTCCACTTTCTTCGGTGTAGTCATCCCTACCTTGCTGTCAATGTTCAGCGTGGTAGTCTTTCTCAGAATAGGTGAGTGCTCATTTAGACAGATGCGCGCTAATCACCTGTTTGGTGAGAGGGAGGCCAAACTCCTTTCAGCATTTTAGAGATTTTAATGTTGTGTACTTTTCAGCAAAGTTGAGGATGTATATCTGGACTTCGACCCCTTTTTGGATCTATGGCAAAAAAATCGGCACGCAAATTTCCCTTAAAAACCAAAGAGTTGCTTATAAAAATGTGTTTTTAAGCTTCTGAAATGCTCAGTGTTTTTCAGCTGAGCAGCCTAATTTTACGTTAAATCCCGTTATGTTCCTTTACTTGTCACTGTCACATGTCACTCCCATGACATTCCAGCTTTACAGTACAGGTGTGACAGCATATGTCCATTACCTGTATACACGGCATTCATTCAGTGATATCACGAGGAGGCACATCTGTAGCTTTTTACATTTAAACCCTAAACTGTCTAACATAGTTTTTCATATAACCTGCCTCTGTGGATGAAGTAAGAGAGTTTTTCCCACCTCACTGGTGTACAGCCTTTGTCTTCTCCAATTCCTGGGTGGCTGTAGCTCAGGTGATAGAGCAGGTCAGCTACTAATGGTTAGTGGTTCGATCCCTGGCTCCTCTAGTCTGCATGCCAAATATCATTGGGCAAGATATTAACCCCAAGTGTAACCCCATGTGTATGAATGTTAGATAGAAGCACTAAAGTATAGAAAATAGTGCTTGTATGAATGGGTGTGATTGGGTGAATGAGGTTGTTGTATAGAGCGCTGTGAGTACTCCGGGAGAGTAGAAAAGCACTATATAAGAATCAGTCCATTTACCATTTACCAGTCCATTCCTCAAACTTCAAGCTAAAAGGAGCTTTAGATAGTCAGGAATTTAATGTTATACAAAAGTGAGAAGATGTAAAAATTTCCCTCAGTGTTGTTAAATGAGGGAAGGTGTTTGTGGACTAGTTGAGCCGATGGATTTCCCTATATATATTCATAAAACTACCAAAGAATTTTGCCCTTACAGTTAAGACTAGATTCTGGTGAAGATCACAGTAGGCCACAAATCTATTTAGCCCTTAGTCACGAGAGGAAAAACTATTGGTATGAGGGAGAAGGACTTTCACCCCCCCACCCTTTTTCTTTTTTTTTAAGCAGAGAAAAACAATGACAGAAGGATACAGAAGTAGGAGAAATGGTCTCCAAATATTAAATGATGATGGAATAATGAAATTCTCTGGCTAAAATAGTGCAGGGATAACATCCGCAGTCGATCTCATTGGAGGTATGCTAACAC
>VOQK01036886.1:17975-32437 GCA_015052645.1 Benitochromis conjunctus
CTCTCTCCATATGTCTTCCCTCTTTACCGCATCCTGTTCTTATGTATATTTTATAATATATATCCAGCATATGGGTATGCCTAGAAGCACTAACATCACTTGGTTAGGATTTCTTTTTTGCAAATACATATAAATGTAGATTCAAATGTACACTGAATTCTCAAAGTATATTACAAGGCTATATATATTTAAGTGTACAGCATCAACCCAGAGTTATACATCTGGGGGGTTATACAATGCTGAGACTCATGTTGGCAAACAGAAAAAGGAAATATTCTCTTCACGCTCGATGAAAACCTTAAACTTTCTGCACAGATGTGTAAAAACAGGCAAATCTAGAACTGAAGTGTTAAAGAGAACATGGCAAACAGCCAGAGATAGCCTAATATTTATTCAAGGCACTGGTGCTGCTTTCCAAACACTGAGCTTTTATTCCCTCCTACAAAACACACACACACACACTCACGCGCACGCGCGCGCACACACACACACACACACACACACACACACACCCTTTGACTACTTTCTCTTTCCTTCTTGCAGCTGTGAGATTTTCATCTGAAGTTGGTATTCATTTGGAGCAGCAGTCCATGTGCCCTCAGATCAGCATTGGGGAGGATCATTTCCCAGGTGGACTAAAAATATAATGCAGATGAAGTAATATTATTGTAAGAAGAAAAACAGAGTGTATAATAAGAATGACCCCAACATTTCCTCTGTAAAGAGACATTAAAGGAACACTTTAACAGCATATAAACGATAAGGACTATTGTATTGTAAGCCCTATGAGATGTGTATTTAACCACTCTTGTGTCCTTCAGGATTTTATATTATGTCACAGTTCCACATTGCTGAGTTGGCGAGAAGGGGCACTGTGAAAAAGGTGCCTGGATCATCTCCTCAGAATATTGCTTATCAAATAGGCCCAGCATTCAACTTCAGAATCAACACAAGGTATGGTGCTGTGCTTTGAAATGTGTGAGTGAACACCGACACCTAGTGGTTTATCTGGTTTAACGCCGTTTACCCTGTCCATGGTCCTGACCATCAAAGGCGCGATTACCTGCTCCACCCCATTCCTTTTGTAACCCATCTTTAACTTCCACACAAATCACACACAGAATAAGCCCTTCGTGTTACAATAGATGTTGGTAGGTTTAATTTGATCACAGAGTCATTAATGACAGTCTAAAAAAATCACGAAATATCATACATTCTGATCGATCCGCTGATTTTTAATTGAAAAAAAAAAAAATTCTGAGGGTTTAATAACTGTGCACCCTTTATGCTGCAGATCAGCCTATCCGCTTGGATTGCCGGAGGAGTTTGCCTTTGTGGCAGTGCTGCGCATGAGTGGCAGCACCGTAAATCAAAACTGGAATATCTGGCAGATGCAAGATGTGAACGGTGACGAGCAGATGGCCGTCAGGCTCAACGGGGAGTCTAAGTCGTTGGAGTTTACTTTCACAGCGCTAAACGGAGGGAGGCAGACTGTCGTTTTCAGCCCCCTGGGGTTTCTTTTCAATGACCAGTGGCACAGAGTGTTCCTAGAAATCAGCAGGGACACTGTGACCCTTTTCGTGGACTGTGTCCTGATAGATTCTCAGGATATTCTTCCCAGACAAGAAGTCAGCCTTGATGGCTTCACCTTAATAGGAAAGCTCAAGGATAACCCGGTGGTAGCAGTTCCGGTATGTCTACAGTATTAAAGTTGATGAAGTTCACCCACTTTCAGACCCATATATATTTGGGAACAGTACTTTGTTTTAAACAACATAATTGGACTTAGACCTAATATATTTCGATACACAATGTTTCTTATTCCATTACAGATCGTTTCCTTTTCTTTCTTTCTTGTTACTGTGGGCTTCAAGCTACACAAAATATAGTATTGCAGATTGTAAGGTACATAAAAGACACACTTCCCTGATGCATAATGGCTTTTCATTATTTATAATAGAAAAATAGAATTCATAATTAAAGCCTAAGGACTGTTTTGATTGACCACCCACGTGACCCCAGGCCGACACTATTTCAAATGTCTTCATTATGATGTACAAATCTTTTACGTTCATTACAATATAGTGACATTACAACTTCAACAATTTTCAAGTGATTGCATCCCCAAAGCTTTGGCTTTGGCCCCCCAACCAGTATTTATATGCAAAGGAGTTCTTCCTTAGTAAGGTTTAACCCGTTAGCAAGGTTTTCCAGCATCCTGTTTGGTTGTCTGTGGTCTCCTCATTCAAACTTTACTGATAACTATTATTATTATTATTGTTATTATTATTTCAACAACCGGCACCAGCAGTGTAAGGAAAGTTATCGACACAGACTATCTTCCGAAACATGGGCCATGCTTGCCTGTTACAGTTTCCAAGTATATCAGATATATTCATAAGGCTTTTTTTTTTTTTTTGCGCAATTACGCAAGAAAGCACATCCGAACATAAACACGAAAACGTCCTAGCCCATTAGCATTAACCTATTTGATAGTTTTAGTTTTTTGGTTTTATTTTTAAATATTTTCGTCTTATCCTACAAACTAACGATATGTTATTTAAGGACGTAACCTTTCGGACACAGACTGTACTGTACTTTCACGGTATTGTACTAATTAACTGTATTTTTTTTTTCTATTTCTCTAGTTTGAACTACAGTCAATCCTGATTCACTGCGATGTGACTCGAGCCCGGAAGGAAGCTTGTTATGACCTCCCGGCCGGGGCATCGGTAAGAATGATAAGTTGTAATGAAGAGGGGGAAATTGGCCAACAGCGTCCAAGATTTGCGCTTCACAGAACAAGCTGTTGACCGCTATTATCTCTTTGTGTCTTTAATTTGATTTTTTCATCCTTATATAAAGATAAACGGTAAGACCAAATGTTGAATAAAATTCATTTTGGGTCATAGCAGAGGTTAAATAAACCGCTGATCCTGCCTATTGGTAGTGTCTGCAGAGTAGCCCCTCCCTGTGGTGTTCCCCTGCAAACCCTCCAATCACTTCCTGTAACGGGTCATTGTATGAATATACATGAGCCTCTGAAAGCTATGGGACCTTTGGCTGTCTAGACAGCTCTAGCCGGAGTCAGTTGGGTTGTTTTACAGGGGGCTCCTTCAACCCAACAAACCCCAGAGAAAGGACTACAACTTTTTACCTTTCCTGCACAGGGGAGACCATGACAGGGGCCCAGAGCATTAAAGGGCCATTTCTGGTGCTGCTCTTGCAGCTTGTCCTTATTTGCTCCTCTCAAGTAAGTCTCATTATGTTTCTCTCTCTCCCTGTTCTCTCCATTATGTCTCTAGACAGATGTGGCAGAAGTGCTGGTAAGTTCTTCTGCAAGCGTGCATGTCAAACAAAAAGTTAATTTACCTGCAATTATGCTTAGACTGGGATTTCTTTCTTCAGTTAATTTGTTTGAGCGTCAGTCTGTTGTGGAAAATGCAAGATGTTCAGCTTTCATTTAAATTGTTTCTTTGTTTCAATGTTTTGTCAGCTACTGAATAATTTAAAGCCGAAATTCTGTTCATAGCATGTAATCTGTTTCAGTATTTCAGAGACAGTTCTGTCTATAATAGGGCAGTGCACCTGTTCTCGCTCTTTTCATATAGTCTTTTGTTACAGAGTGACAAAACTGTAGGGTTTTTATCAGAAACCTAATCAGATATTTTCCTATTACATTACAATTATTTTCATTATACATAGAATAATCAAGGACCCCCTGGCCCCCCTGGACCTGCAGGTGTCCCGGGAATTGACGGCATTGCTGTAAGTGCTTATAGTTTTTCACCATTGTCAGTATAATCTGTCAGACACTTTAAAAATAGTTCATTATTTGTGCCCCTTAAAGTATTAAATCTCTTTTTTTTTTTCAGGGAGAGAGGGGAGAAAATGGTGAGGACGGTCCTCCTGTAAGTATTACATATAGTGAGAGATTTAAGTAATTGTTTAATTTTGTGTCTTTTTCACTGAATATCTGAAACATTTGTTAGGGACCAGATGGAGATGCAGGTAAACCTGGCTCTGCAGGATTACCTGGAATTCCTGGAAATGATGTGAGTGAAGTATATTTTGTACTATTAGGATCAGTATTAATTTATAAAGTTACCAAGAAACCCTGAAATCTGCAAAGGGGGTGGGACTACAAGGTGTGTTCCTCCCACGTTATAGGTCATGTTTGCACATTAGACTTTTTGAGTGACTACTGAAATTTTAGATGTAGAAGGGGATCTTAGTGCATGTGTGCAAAAATTTGAGGAATTTATTTGACAGGATGAACAAGTCCCACTTTCCTTTGCATCACGGCCTGCATGTTTTAGGCTCCTTTCAGAGTTTAACAGTGGGTTGGGAAAACAAAGAAAAAAAGAAAAAGCCCATATTATGCTTACATTTCAGTCTTTAGGTGAATTAACTTTCACTTTAGAAGTTTAAACAGACCAAATCAGTTACTTTATTCAAAATGTAAGATAAAAAAAATCACTGCCTGTATAGAAACTGCACCCAAAGTGACAAACAATAGGAGCTTTGTTGGAAGGCCACTGTTGGTGTCTCCTGTTGAAAATTCTCAAAACAGTGTGGAATGATTTCTTTCAGTGTCGTGTTTGAAAAGAGCCAGAGTAATGTTGCAGTCTTAAACTTTTGCCCTCTGACCTGGCGCTTATATTTTCTTGTGTGCTCGATAATTTGAAAACCCTTTTGTGCATGCAGCAGAGAAGTGTGAACTGAAATTCTGGGGTGTGTTAAAATCAAATTATTCCCACTTCCCACAGAATGGAGCGGAATTCCTCCCACACAAGTATTTTGATGATGTGACATATGTGGATCAGCAGATAAATTTGGAAATATTGACTGGGGTGGTGGGGTGAAAGGCATTTCCTTTTGATATCATAAGCAACATATTTCAATTCTGAAAGTGTCTTTCCAAATACAAGAGCAAAACAGGCACTTGATTTGATTTGAGATTTGCCATGATGTGTTAATTTTGCTCGATGACTCTTCTCTGCAGGGTTTGACAGGCCCCATTGGAGATCCTGGGCCTGACGGTCCCCCCGGACAGAAAGTGAGTGACTAATGAGCCTTTGCTTTCCTGCTTCAGAGACTGTCAGTGAAATGGTGCCAAGCTGCTGTCCAGTCTTTTGGCATGGCAGAAAAAGCCGCAGTGCATAAACCAATTCCTCATGACAAATGAGACTTAATCCTGCAAGTCTTCTGTGTAATCCCCGTGGGGCACGAAGCCCCAACATCTTTCCTCATTAGGCTAAACATTGCTTGGCCGAGTGGGCCCAGCTCAGTCATGTGATGAGCTGAAGGAATGTTAATTTGGACTGTTTGCAGGATCAAATAGCTCAGTTTTACCTGAAAATGGAATTTCATACCTAATCCTAAAGTTTATGTTTGTTTTTTAGGGGGAACCTGGGAAACCTGGACCTCGTGGAGCAGCTGTAAGTAACATTTCCTCTTGAAACCTGGAAGTCATATAATATAGAAGCTGTCTAAATTTTAGTGTTTAAGGCATTGTTATGCTCACCAAACGCTGTACATCACTCTGAATCATATTGCTCATGTTTCCTCAGGGTGTTGGGCCAGATGGACCGCCGGTAAGAAATTTGTGTACACAACAAATACAAGTTCCTGTAATTTTAAAAGTTAAATTATTTTGTCTTCAAGATGTGTCAATAATACTGAATGATCTGAAATGTGAGCAGGGACCACCGGGACCTGGAGGACTTCCGGGTGAATTGGGAAAAGCTGGACTACCTGTGAGTAGAGGCAGAGATAAAGGACACTTGTCATTCTTTTTTCATTGAGACAGTGAGGAAAATACACTGCAGCACCAAAAAAACACAAGCATGAGTGATGGTGCATCACCATTGACCAGCAATATGACAGATGTGTGGTTAACGCATAAAATAACTAGGGTTAAGGCAAAGCAACCTTCACTGACCTGATTATTGATATCACTTTCTACAAGTGATAAGTATCCTCCATGATTACAAACTGATAATATAAAAGAAGAAGAAGCTAGTTTTACTGCCAGTTCCTTATTCACAAGAAATAGCCACAGCAGGTAGCCCCACATGTTTGATTTGGCATCCCTTCCTGATTCATCCTTAAAAGGATTTTTGGATCCTTCCAGGATCTCAACGTGGATCTTTAGCTTATTAGGTGAATGTGTAGACCACCAAAAGTACATAAACATATAAAAGTTGCATTGTACATCTCTACATCCTGTAATGTCAGTGAACTGACAGAGGTGCAATGCCGTAATACCCTTAAAAAGTGACAAATTGTGCATGTGCACACACACACATTGTTCACCAACCTGAAAGTATCATCTAATGAATTCAGTTTTCTGTTTTCTTAGAAAAATTATTTTGCAGCTAAAAAAAAAAGTCAACTCAAAAAATATAAATCATATTTTTCAATCAAGGATGGAGTTTTGGCTTTTTAAAAAAAAATCATGAATATTCATTTCTAATTGCAGTAAATATATATATGAAACATGAAACAGTACATGAAATATACACTCTTCCAAAGTAAAATAAAAAATCAATCCACATTCCTCTGACCCAGCTGTGCCACCGTTTATTTTGCATATACGTATATAATTGACACCGTCAGAGTCAAAAATCGAGTGGTGTAAAAATCCCTGTTAACAGTATTGTTGTAATCCACATCTTTTATTCTGAAAATCACACTGTAAGCTGGTAATGTTAGTTTGCATGTCATTGCACTTGTAAATGACTTGTACTTTTATCCAATTGCATGTTAGCAATTATACACCTTGTGCACACCTTCCCTCTGTAGACCCAATGTGTTTACACCTCTTATCACAGGGGCCCATGGGTGTGAGAGGGCCACAGGGACCTCGTGGAACAGCGGGGCCTAGAGTAAGTGATTAAAGGTTCATTTGGGATTTGATGAAATTTCCAAACTTTCTAGACACAGATGTGAAAGCCATTAGGTTTAATTGGTTAACTGCCGTCAATAAGCACTGTTGTCTTTCTTTTCTGTAAATACAGAAAAGAATACTTCTAATACTTCTACTCAACGATGTTGAATTATGAAAATGTTAACTGGAGTTTTCACTCCATTTCAGGGTGCTTCTGGAGTACTTGGCAGCACTGACCTGGTAAAATTACTTTCTGTATTTCTTTATTTGTGTATGCACTAGATTTTAAGAACACTTTCTGACTTTTATTGTGTTGGTTAGTGTCCCAACTCCTGTCCACCTGGGACCTCGGGACATCCTGGTCTTCCTGGCATGAAGGTGAATAGAAGTCACTTTTGTGTTGGTCTGAAATCACACTAGTATCCCAAAATAGTGTGCGTGTGCGTGTGCGTGTGCGTGTGCGTGCGTGTGTGTTTTTTAATAGATCTGCTTTGTTTCTAGGGCCACAAAGGTGCAAAGGGTGAAGCAGGAGAACCAGGAAAACAAGGACACAAGGTAAAATATGTTAATGCTTGCAAACTGAAATCTACTCCACGACTATTTCTATCCATATGAACTGATATAAACACTCCACACATAAACAAAGTGAATTTATACTCCTATAACTGCGTAAATAATCACTGAAAACACTGAATTTCCACCCGCAACTGTCACAACGCTGCACATCAGGGAAAAAAATACGCGTGACTTAAACTTTAAAAAATTGATTCCCGACACCATTGAGACAAGGATTATTTGTGCTGCTCAATTTCAAGAGGAAGTGATACACGCTTGTGTGTAATTTCTCTGACTCCTTGTCATGCACGGGGGCTGATTTATTCGAAATGACGTTCAAGCAGATCTAGCTTCTCCCTGTAATGTGTCCACGCACTATATAAATGGAAATGAGTCTGGGGCTATCTCCCTTTATCACCCCCATGCCAGGATATGATTTACTGTCAGCTTGCACTCCTTCGCTGAGAGTGATTTTCTCCTTCACTGAAAGTTTCATTTGAGGCGCCTTTTGCCTGCCTGCAATTCACACAACTCACACACGCAAAGATATTTACAGTTAACAACAGAACAGCACCGTGCAGGGCTTTAAGTGTATTATCTCACGATATTGGGAAGTACTGTTGAAGTAGAGAATAAGTATGTGTTGCATTTATGTGGAAGAAACTGGCATGATGTAGAAAGCAATGTTATTTATATAAAAACATAGGGTGTGTTTACATCTAAATTGCATATTACATATGACATGAGCACCTGACTCCAACGTTCGCATCAGTAACATGAGGATTATTCTTTCATTCACTCAAAAAAATCAAATCACCAGAAAATCAAGAGGTTTTTTGAATGATTTAACAGTCTAGATAACTTTTATCTTCTTCTTGAAGACCAAGAATATTGTCCAAATAGAAGAATATAAATTCTGAACCTTACATTAGATGGCAGATGATCAAGAACTTCTAATTCCTCTCATAATAAAAGAGGCGGCTGACCTGTTTGACTGCATTAGTTTCGGCTTGTTATGTAACATTTCATTATCATCCATATAGTGTTTACATATTTTAATTGTCGGTTTTGATTCGCATATTTAAAAGAATAAATTGCCCTTTTTAACCAGAGAAAATGTGCTCTGCTCTGGTCCTGATAAATATCTGTTTTAATGGATATGCTTTCTCGGGTGTACCACAGAGGCAGCAAACATATTATTTGTAATTTGCAAAGCTGGGGACCGGTTAAATGCTTGTCTGGTTTCCCCACTTGCAATCCATTAAGAAGTGGGTATTAAACACTTTTCAGAATGGCTGCCCCCATTTTCTAATTAACACACAGTGGATAAGAGCAACATCAATTTGGGGGTTTTTTTCCTGCAAAAGAAACACGCTGATAGGTTGCCAGTGCCATCACGGTTCACAGTATGCCCACACTCTTATAACGTAGTTAAATTTTGCAGCCCAATGTTTCATCTGATTAACTAAATATTGCTTTTCAAATGATGTTCTTTCTTTTTTCACCCATCGAGGGCGCGGAGGGAGAGCAGGGAAGTCCAGGGGAGGTTGGAGCCCAAGGACTGAGGGTGAGACACAATGATTAATCAGTGAATTAAAAGTCTTTCAAGTTACAATTTGTTTGTTACTGTTCTGCGTTCTGTTATATGCTCACAAGGCATCTTTTCAACCTGTTTGTTGATTCAGGGACCTCAGGGAATTCGTGGAGCTATGGGAATGATGGGCCCAAAGGGAGAAAGGGTAAACGTTTCTTTCATTAAGCCCACGACACCATGAAAAATGTAAACCGTAATTGGCAAATCATTTAAATAAACCCTAATTTTTATTTAATATTCTTAAAAGATAAAATATACGTTCTGGAGAAAATATGAGTTCATTTCGAATTTGATAACAGGAGTTCATTTTTAAAAAATGGACCAGTAGTCAGAAATAAAGTGAAAAAAGTTGAGCAATTAAAAAGAGATGAAGTTATTTGATTGGCCAAAGAGTAGCAACATGATCCATAAACTGAACAAGTCTTGTCTTGAATAATATTGTTGGGGGCATTGTATTAATAAAACATGATTCTGTAGTGTAGACGCTGCAGTGGCTTATGAAGCACTTATGAAAACAGTTGGCAGTAAACTCAATTTTGTTTTCTTGTGTCCATAAATGCAAAGTGAAAAGATAGCATAAAAAATGATCTAGAAAAGTTTTTCAATTGCAGTTCATTTGAAAAAAGATAGATAACTATCCTGTGGTTGGATATATTCCTGAGAAAAGGGAGCATGTGGCTTGTTATTAGCACTTAGCTCAAAAGCATTGACATGGATTCCATTAATGGGACATGGGTAACTTGCACATCTGTGAAGGCGCTATTAGTGCTAAATTATATGACAGGATATCATATGCTACTATTATCGATATTATCATATTTTATTGTCTTGCTTATTTCAGCAAGACAATACTAGACTATGCCCATGTCTTACAGTAGCATAGCTACACAGTTAAAGACTGTGGGTGCTAGCTTAACTGCTTGCAGTCCAGAGTTGTCACTGATTGAAAACACTGTGTTATTTTTTTATAATATGCTACATAAAACCAATATAGGATTAACATGACACATCACAACATTTCTAAAACACATTAGCTAGATTTAAAATTCAAGATGTTTAAATTGTTTTGTTGTTTTTTTTTAATAGTCTGTTACTGTATTTTATTGTGCTTAAAATATTGTAAAAAGACTTTACCAATTAAATATTACTGATCTTGATTTTTTATTTTTTTTTGTAAAGAGTTGTAAGTAAATGATATTAATACTTATTTTGTTCTCTGGCAGGGACCTCGAGGTCCTGATGGAGATCCAGGTCCACAGGGTGTTGCCGGGGCAGCTGTAAGTTGTTTTCAATATAAGTAGATTTGTGGTTCATAACGTTACCAAAACAAGAATGAGAGGCCGAGGGTTCATGCTCTTCTTAAGTTGAACTTGGGTTTGGGAGACAATCATCTTCTCTCCTTTCATGATTAAGCTTAAATTTCTCCTTTTTAATAAAGCTTAGAGATAGCATTGGATCAGGTGACGCTGAACAATTCATTAGTTATGCCGCTATAAGCCCAGACTGCTGGGAGGACTTCCCATGAAACACTGAGCATTTCCTCTGCACTGCCCCTGTTTTCAATCCTGATGTGTTTATATGGGACTACTCAATGTCATCACCTTTAGTCTACTCTTTCTCATAGTTTGTATTGTGTCCTATTTGTTGTCCTCTGTCTCTATGTTCCTTTCTCTCCCTCTCCTCTTTCTCTTAACCCTCCTGTGGTAGATGGCTGCCCATTCCTGACCCTAGTTATTGGAAAAGTTTCTTCCTGTTAAAAGGGAATTCTTCCTTACCATTGTCCCTAAATGCTTGCTCATTGTGAATTGCCTGAATATTGAGGGGTCTTTACCTTGCTATATTATATATAAGTCCCTTGGGCTGACTGTAAAATGGAACTACATAAATAAGATTGCTTTGAACTAAAGATGGCCTGTAGATATAACCTGACAACTTATTTCAGGGGGATGTAGGCCAAAGAGGTGCTATGGGTGAACCCGGGCCTAAAGGCGAACAAGTAAGTAGCAGCACTTCATCATCACGGATATGAATAGTTTCATAAATAAAACATAAGAATCACTAGACTGTTTGTTTACAGCCATTAGAAACTATTGACTAACTGTTTGGTTGCTTTGTTGTTTAGGGTGTTCAAGGACCAAGAGGACTCACAGGCGTCCCAGGTCCCAAGGGCGAGTCTGTGAGTGTTGTATCAGTGATGACAAATAATCCTGTAATTATCAGAAAGTGCACATTGTGAGCAAACCATACATTTTTCTTTCTCATCAGGGCTTACCAGGTGTGGATGGTCGTGAGGGTATTCCTGGAATGCCCGGAGCAAAGGTTTAGCATTAATTACACTGTTTTATAGTTATGACTTGTGTTATAACATCCAATATTAATGAAAGTAGACACATCTATTTTTTTCAGTAGATTAATCTTTTGCTCTGTTTCCCTGTAGGGAAGCGTTGGGAAGCCAGGCATCCCTGGAGAAGTTGGACTTCAAGGGCTTCCAGTGAGTATGACCTCTGAACTCAAACTGTCACAACTAAGTCATTTCATCAGGCACAGTTTATCTAAGCTCACCTATTTTCTGTGGGTTTACATTTCAGTAAAGAACTGTTGAGTCGCATCTTGTAGTGATATTACACAGTGCGCATATAGTGGACGGTGCTGTCAGGTAGTGATTACTGTCATCGTCAGGCACAAGTGCCAGAGCAAATTTCCTGTGTGTCAAGTTTAGGGAATTTATGAGAATCATCTTGAAATCTTGAATGACTGCAAAAGCCTTATGAGTGATTATGTTCTTATTTGTGTCAAAATATAATTATATCCACTAATCCAGCTTTTTTCTTCTCTTACTGTTATGGTGATGTTCATTTTAAGAGTTGTACATTTCTCCTCTGGTTGAAAACAGCGTCCCTTTTTCTAGTGTCGTATATCGATGCATGTCCTCTGTTTTTAGGGTTTGCCCGGTGTACCTGGACCAAAAGGCACAAGTGGCCCTAAGGTGTTTTTCCTGATCAATATATAAAAATATAATTTCTGTTGTAAATTGATTTCATTTTTTTTCTCTTAAATTGTTACAATCTGAAAGAAGTTTTGATGTTTCTATACAGGGAGATGCTGGTAAACCAGGCCTTTCTGGAGCTATAGGATCTGCTGGCAAACCTGTAAGCATGAACAGAGCTTGTGGAAACATCAGTATAGCTGGTGTCACCTCTGTTATGACACTGTATCATGTTACTGCAGGGTGAGCGTGGAGAACAGGGAGAGCTGGGATCGGTTGGACCCATTGGTGAGCCTGTAAGTGTTTAGTTTTTTTTCCAAGATGAATTTCTGTTTTGCTTATGTTTTAGATTTGAACTTTACTCCATTTCACATTCTTATCATCTTCTTTTTGACCTACAGGGAGATCGAGGACAGCAAGGTCCTGCAGGTCCCGCTGGAAAGCCAGGTCCCTGGGTATGTTATAAAAATAAATTCGTTAGAATGTAACTGTTAAGTGATTCATTTTGATTTGAAAAACTTTTATTTTTTTAAGCTTCTATTCTTAATTGTGAAAACGCATCACTTTAAAATGCCTGGTAGCCAATGTGACACCAACAAACAACAACAGGAATCAATAGAAAAGCTGATAGACTACATTCCTTGATTATGTATAGATTTATTTATTTATTTTAAACTTTGAATGAAAGAAAGCAAAAAGAGGAAACTTCAGACTCTAAAGTCCTGGCTGTTGTTTAGCTGGAATGTCTCAGAGAATAGACGGAGGCTGGATCTCACACAAGGTCTATTTTCACAGTAAGGAGAGACCAAGCAGCGGGCTGAAAGAGCTCTCTGTTCTCCCGGCATTCCTCAGAAAGCCGGATGGTGATCAAAGGGAGAATAGCACACACAAACACGCCGGAGAGAATGACTAGCAATGCCAAGCTTTACAACAGTTAATTGTAAGCACGGTGCCACAGGGCCTGTGCTGGACATTTTTTTTCTATATCCTTGCTTAAACGTTTCAACTTCTCCGATGTACATATTTATTTTTTATAGGGAGCCAAAGGTGACCCTGGTCTTCCTGGTCTCCCAGGTCCTCCTGGTCTGCCTGGAGTAAAAGGTGATAGGGTAAGTAAATAAAGCAGTAAGACAATTAAAAAAAAAATTAAAAATGGAATCAATAATCAACAACAACCAGCTGATCGGCTCCCTCTAGTGTATACAAATGAAATATTTTGTACTTCTGAGTTTTGCACAGCGTCTTCATCTGTTTTTATAAACTACAGGGAGATCGTGGAGAACCAGGACCCAAAGGAGAGCAAGTAGGATTTAATTAATTCTCTCTTAACAGGAAAATACTGAATTTAAATAACAAATGGGTTTCTTTGCATAGATTAGTTGCAAACTTTTTCCTTTGTTTTCACAGGGAGTTCAAGGTGATGAGGGAAATCCAGGAGAAAAGGGGAATGTTGTAAGTTGTTACGCTAGCATTAACAGAATAAATCTGATATATTTATGTGTTCACTCTTACCAGAGCAAATCTGTAATGTTTCCAACATTTGTGTTTGTTATTTTTGTCACAGGGTGAGTCAGGAGAACCTGGACCTAAAGGAGAAGTGAGTTCAAATTTGTTATTTTGTACCTCTATAGCATCACTGTCTTCCTTTTGCGCCAAGTGATTGACAATGTGCTGAGGTTTTAAAATGCTTCTAGTCTCATAGGTGTTGTCTTTTTAGGTTGGTAACCCCGGTGAGGCTGGCAGAATAGGTCCTGAGGGAAGTCGAGGCCAGCCTGGCATTGAAGGACCACCTGGCACACCTGGACCACGGGGCATGCAGGGAAACAGAGGCCAACCTGGAGTCAGAGGAACTCAGGGTCCTGCGGTAGGTCCAAGAGAAAGTAGTTACCACTCATGACCCAAACGCTCGGGCCTAAGGCTTACAATTTACTGTAAATGTAATAAATAAAATAGTCAAATTGTAAATACAGAAATAAATCAATTTTACTACATAAAATAACAGCTTTGTCTTTTATAAATGGTTTTCATCAGAAATGATGTGAACCCAACTGAAATTTTGTCATCTGTCATTTGTTTCTTCAGCTGGTTTTTAAAACGATTAAAGGATTTGCCTTATGTGTTACAGAGTATGCAAACGTGCCACATTTTCCACAGCTTTAGAAAACCAAAATAATGCAACAATTTCAGTGTATAGTTAATGTTTTACTTTTAAAAAAGCCACCAAAAATTCTAGGTATAATTCATAAATAATAAAAAGAAAAGATAATACTCAGATGGAACTTGAATAAAACTTTTAAGACTGTGAAATGATAAATCTATAAGACGCAACAGACTTGTGGTGGTCCTGAGAGGTCAAATGCAATGCAAGTTAAGAAAACACCAGCGAATAGAAAAATGCTGCAAAAGCTCACGAAACAAAACCCGAGTGTTTCTGA
>VOQK01036893.1:0-10551 GCA_015052645.1 Benitochromis conjunctus
TTAAGACATATATGTATATATATATATATATATATGTATATATATATATATATATATATATATATATATATATATATATATATATATATATATATATATATATATATATATATATATATATATATATATATATATATATATATATATACATACATATATATATATATATATATATATATAAACTGTCATTTTTTATAAACTGTCGTTGCGAAAACACACCCAGTGTTTGTGTTAAAAGTTAGGGTTTGTACAATATGCTAGCTACAGCCAGCAGCAGGGTGGGGCTGCAGAGAAGAGTGTGTCACACTGTGTCAGACAGCAGAATTCAGTTAGCTGACAGGTCTCCTCCTCTCACGTTCAGTAGTTTGTTCCAATCCCCATCTGAAAGAAACCAACATGCATGCATGTTTTCATTGGCAGTTGCAATATAAAACGGGTACAGTTAGGTCCATAAATATTTAGGCAGAGAAAAGCTTTTTCCTCATTTTTGTTCTGTACCTTACCACAATGAATTTTAAATGAAACAACTCAGATGTAGTTGAAGTGCAGACTTTCAGCTTTAATTCAGTGGGTTGAACAAAAAGATTGCATAAAAATGTGAAGAACTAAAGCATTTTTTAACACAGTCCCTTCATTTCAGAGGCTCAAAAGTAACTGGAGAAATTTGATAACTGAAAATAAAATGTTTATTTCTAATATTTGGTTGAAAACCCTTTTCTTCGCAACTCATGGACATCACCAGAATCTGGGTTTCCTCCTCTTTAATGCTCTGCCAGCCCTTTACTAAAGTTGTTGTTTGTTTGTGTCTGAAGTTTAGTCTTCAACTAGTGAAATGCAGCTCAGTTGGGTTAAGATCAAGTGACTGACTTGGCCATTCAACAATATTCCACTTCTTTGCTTTAATAAACTCCTGGGTTGCTTTGGCTGTGTGTTTTGGATCATTTTCCATCTGTATTATGAAACACCCCCCAATCAATTTCACTGCATTTAGCTGGATATGAGCAGACAGTATGTCTCTGAACACCTCAGAGTTTGGCTGCTTCTATCATGTATCACATCATCAATAAACACTAGTGTCCCAGTTCCACGTCATGCACACCCAAACCATCACACTGCCTCCGCCATGTTTTACAGATGATGTGGTATCATTTGCATCATGAGCTGTTCCACACCTTCCACACATACTTTCTCTTGCCATCATTCTGGTAGAGGTTGATCTTGGCTTCATCTGTCCAAAAATATTTTTCCAGAACTGTGCTGGCTTTTTTAGATGTTTAAGTCCAATCTAGCCTTTCTATTCTTGAGGCTTATGAGTGGCTTGCATCTTGCAGTAAACCCTCTGTATTTATTTTTCATGCAGTCTTCTCTTTATGGTAGACTTGGATATTGATACACCTACCTCCTGGAGAGTCTTGTGCACTTGGCTGGCTGTTGTGAAGGGGTTTCTCTTTTTTGTCTTTTTGCACTGCTGAGTTCACCAGTGCTTTCTTTCTTCTTCAGAATGTACCAAACTGTAGTTTTTGCCACTCCTAATACACTGTTAGGAGTGGCAAAAGGAGCAATTTCTCAGATAGTTTTTTTTCTTTTCTTTTTTTTTCAGCTTAAAGATGGCTTGTTTCACCTGCATGGGGAGCTCCCTTTGACTTCATGTTGTCTGTTTACAAAAAAATCTTCCAAATGCAAGCACCACTCCTCAAATCAACTCCAGGCCTTTTATCTGCTATGCTTAATTTATAATGACACGATGAAGGAATTGTCCACATCTGTCCATGAAATAGCCTTTGAATCAATTGTCCAATTACTTTTGTGCCTTTTAGGCACAAGTTAAGAAGCTGAAACTCCTAAACTCTTCATCCAGTTTGAATGTGGATAACCTCAAATGACAGCTGAAAGTGTACACATTATGTCCATGTCCTTTATATAATTATAATTGGAATAATTATTATTATTATATTATAATATAATATTAATAATATAATGTCATATTATATCATTATAACTATAATTGGAATATATTTCATATATGGTATGAAACATATTTCATATATGGACATAACTGTATTTTTAATATCAACAGAGCTAATCATACAGGAAGTGGCTATAGTTTCACATCCTGGAAAAAACAAAAAGCAGCAAGAAGTCGTGGCATGCTGCACACACTGGTACTATAACTCGTCATAGTGGCAGATTTTTTTTTTTAGATCAGTGACAGATTTCAGTCCGACTACCTCTGTGCTGAAACCAGGCACACTCTGGTTTTGAGGCTTTATCTGAAATTTGCTCACCTTCCTTTCACATTTGCTCCTAAGTTGAACTTTTATTTTGACAGCAGCAGAGAAGACAAATTTAATTTGAGCCAAGAGAGACAGAGAAACAAAGACCATGGGAAATTCTCTCTATCTCAGTTTCTCATTACAGCTAATAAGATCAGTAGAGGGTTTGTTTGTTTGTTTGTTTTTTCAAATAAAGGGAAGCATCCTAGCAGAGGAAGAGTGGTTTTTAATGGCTTCATAATGCTTTTAATGGATCATGGAGTCTATTTGTGTGACGTCTCTATCAGTACCATCACTGTGTGGAAAGAGAGTTTGATGCAGGAGCTGGATTTGGAGTCTTGTGCTGGGCAATTTACAAAGCAATAACACAACTTAAATGACTGGCTCACACATATAATGAAGAAAGAAAGAAACAATACTCAAGTGCTGAGGTCTGGGGTAACAAGCAGCCAGTACACACCCAGATATCTGGTGGATCTGGTGAGTGGTTGTGGTTACCCAGTTTGCATGCAGATGTATAAAGAAAATAAAAACTGAAAACACATTAAACACATTAGATTCTATGACCGCTGCAGGGCCATTTTAGAAATACAATTTTATTTATATAATGCAAAACAATCTCCTAAGGATCCTTTATATTGTGGGGTAAAGACCCTACAATAAACAAAATGTGAGGCTTCTTATTCCATAGCAGCTGGAGCATTTACATTTTAGAACAAATACCGTATAAAATTAGCTGGTTTGTCTTTCTGTAGGTTAATGATGGCGGGACAATCAAAGTGCTCTCTAAGAAAACTCATCCTCCTCTGAGCCCACAGGGAAGTCTGAAAGGTAAGAAATACTGAATGCATCAAACGAAGAATTCCACATATCATATATTTAATGAAAAGTGACGTCAAATTTGTTTCAGTTTTTATCATTTATCTTGGCCTTCCTCTTTGAGATGTAGAATGGTATAATGACCCCATATCATGTGCTTCATCTTCTGCTTGAAGTGTTATCTCAGTTGACGTCTCCATCAGTGATTGATAAATGCCCTCAAGAATTGTTCATAATCTTCTCCCAGAAACATTTTGTTGAACATGATTCATAAGCATTAGAAGTGTTGCAATAATGAAAATATGATCTTCAAAGTGACGCAACATAGACTCCAAATTATTTGTATTATTTGCAGTTTGAACACTTGTTTCAAAACAGTTGTCAAACTCTACAAAGTACTAAAATAGTTCAGCTGATGCCATTTTATAAAAACCTCAACTCTAAACACGAGGTTCATTCATTCCATATGTTCAAGTTTCATTCTATATATTTAGACTTTTATTTAATATATATATATAATATTTTCCATAGTGTGTTTGAACTATGAACCCCAGAAACTGTAGGTTGAATCAGGTCTGGACATTTGGACAATCACCCACCTTTAGCTACTGTCTAGGAATGAAAGCAGGTTACAGACCAACATTTAGCCCTCAATTAAAGTTTTTGTCAATACTTTTTATAATTGTTTCATAAACAGAGCAAGGGATTTTCAACATAGCATTTCTATTCTAAGTTGGGAATTGTAGTCTCAAAAAAGACAATCACTAGAACTCTACACTGGAATGGACTGCAAGGTTGCAGACCAAGAAAAACACCTTCAACCCAGACTGAAGTATGCAAAGGACCACCTGGAGAAAGATTACGCATACTGGAAGCGCGTCCTTTAGTCAGATGAGCTGAAACTAGAGTTCGTTGAGCTGCTTATGTTTGGAGAAAGAAGGGAGAGGAACACCGTCCCCAAAGCAAAACATGGTGGGGGGGAGTATTATGCTGTTAGGATGCGTCAGCACACATGAAGTTGATCATCTTGTCAAGGTGGAAGGAATCGTGAAAAAAGAAGGCTATGTGAAGATTTTGAAAGAAAATGTCAAGTCATCAGCAAAACTGGGTCTGAGTCGTAGCTTTGTCTTCCTACACGACAACGACCCAAAACATACATGCTGGAGAAGAAGTAGAGATCATTTATTTGAATTTCATAAGCGGGACCACATGTTATACACTCCCATTCTGGTCCTCTGTCTGTATATGCCTCCTACACTGCACCCCCCCTCATTTTAATTCATTCACTTCTCATTAGCATATGGGGATCTGCCCCGCCCGGGAGCCACAGCTAGTCCCCTCGGAGGCTTTTTCCAAACCACAGCATCAGTTCACAATTCTCCATCTGCCATTGTCAAATCTAAATGTGGTCCCAGCTAGTGAAATACCTCCAGAAGACCAGTGTGAATGTTATTGACTGGCCTGTTTAAAGCCCTGAAGAAGAATGGACTGGGATTGCTCAGGACACGTGTGTGTAACTTGTTGGAAACTACAACAAACAACTGCAGGAAAAAAGAATACCCAGCTGGCTATTAGCATCAGTGGGACTGATCATTTTGACCCTGGTAGTTTTTGGGTTTTGTGAAATAATTGTGTTTCTGTGTACAAAGTAAAATAATGTAAGCATCCAAAATAAAACTAGGATGTGTTCAAATTTCCTTCTGTTTAACAGCATTTGGGAAATATTTTGATGAGTGCCTAACTATAAAAGACCACACAAAGCTGTGCAGATTCACTGTCCCCAAAATGAGTTCCTGCACTTGCACTCCAGGACTATTTTGGTTTTGATGAGCTGCATCTTCCGGGAAGCCGAAGTTGAATTTAGTCATTGAAAAGATAATAAATAATCGCTTATAATCGCTGGCTGATATTTATATTTTTTCATCCAGATGACGAGAACTTCTCGGGAAAATACTTCCATTTGGTAAGTGACAATTTGTGTGTTATTTTTTGCAATATTGATTCATAAATAAGTAATCATTTGGATCACTGCGCTTGGATTCAGATTATAGAACACATGTTGTCTAATCTGTCGGCTGGTGTCTTCATGCAGATCGATCCTGATGTAGATGAAGATCAAACAAAGAACCCAGAGAGGAAGAAGTTAAAGCTAAAGGAAGTACACCTCACCAAGCTGCTCTCGACCAAGGCAAGAGGAACTAGTTACAATGCTACAGTATGCTTAAACAAACGGCCACTAATACAGAACTGACACCAGAATCTGTCTCACAAGGTTACTCATAACCATGTTGACTTGGCTACTTCAGTAACCTTCCCTTTTTAGTGTCAGGGAAAATGGCCCTGATGAGAGAAGGTACACAAAGGAAACACAAACTAAACAGGAGACTAGCAAAACTTGCTGGTGCGAAAACCAAATGTCCAAAGTCTCTAACTACCATGAGACGTGCAGCATTGAACTCATTTAAAAAGCCAGTCTGAAAAGGAAAAAAAAAAAAGACCTTCTTCAAAGGAGGGTTGTTTTCTCACATACTTCGTTCTACTGGGAGCTCTAACAGTCATGGCAGTGTTCAAAAGCCCAAATACAAGTTTAGCTTTGACAGAGAGTCTTAGCTGCATTTTAGACTTCCTCATGTGCAGGATGCAAATAATGATGAGTCAGGGCTTTGAGGTTTATTCATGATAAAGTCACAGTGAGGAGACATTTCCTATTTTAAATCTTATCATGAATTGGTACTGAATGTGTTGAAGACAAGAAATAAGGAACTACTGGAACCCAACAAGTACACTGCTCAAAGAAATGAAAAGAACACATGGAAAACATATCAGATTTCAATCGGGGGGGAAAAAACATGATGGATATTTATAGTGATATGGACTGGGTAATGTGTGAGGATCAAAAGGATGCCACGTTGTTTAATAAAAATAAAAAAGACAAAGGGAAAACCAAGTGATAAAATAATGCAGCAGGCTAGTCCATTTTGCCAGAATTTACTTGGAGCAACTCCAAATGGTACTCATTAGTTTGCACAGCCCCCACATGCTTGTATGCATGCCTGACAACATGCTCTTGATGAGGTGATCAATGGTGTCCTGTGGGATCTCCTGCCAGATCTGTAACAGGGAATCCCTGAGATCCTGGACAGTCTGAGGTGCAACCTGGGGTGAGCACGGGGAGGTAGCGAATGGTATCAATTCCTTCTTCCTCTAGGAACTACCGACATACTCTCCCCACATGAGGCCAGGCATTGTCTTGTACCAGGAGCAATCCAGGACCCACTTTACCAGCGTTGGTTGACAGTGCTTCCAAGGATTTCTTCCCAGTACCTAATGGCAGTCAGGGTGCTGCTGCCTAACCTGTAGAGAACTCCATGTTCCTTATGGAAATACCACCCCTGGCCATCAATGACCCACCACCAAACTGGTCATACTGAAGCATGTTACAGGCAGCATAACATTCTTCACGGTTTCTCCAGATTCTTTCATGTCTGTCATATGTGCTCTCATCTGTGAAAAGCTCAGTGTGCCATTGGTGGTATTCTTCAGCACATGCCACTCGGGCTCTATGGTGAGGAGCAGTGAGCACAGGGCCGACTAGAGGATATTAGGCCCTGAAGTCTTCTACCTTCTACAGCCTGTCCAGCTCTCCCAGAGTAACTGTCCGTCTCCTGGAATCTCCTCTATACTGTTGAGACTGTGCTGGGAGACACTGCAAACCTTCAGGCAATGGCACGTATTGATGTTCCATCCTGGAGGAGCTGAACTACCTGTGCAGCCTCTGTAGGGTCCAGGTATTGCCTCATGCTGCCAGTAGTAACACTGACACTAGCCAAAACTAGTGAAAAAACAGTCAGAAAAGATAAGATGGGGGAAATGCCAGTGGTCAGAGAGTACACTGTTTTAAAAAGTGTTTTTTGTTGGGAATAATACCCACCAAAAAACCTGAGAGTAATACTGATAAAGGTTATTTACTCTCTTTGAAAGTTCTCCAAGTTCCAGAATGGTAAGACCTGAATGACATTATTTAAAAATGTGCTCAGCAGGTTGATTACTGGCTGTAGCCAAATAACTGTCACCTCACAGGAAATATGGAGTCTTTCTAAGCAGTGAGATAAGACAGCAGAATCACCCTGACTCTTCTCATCATTATACCCTCAGACATACATCAGCTGACTCTAGGAGGAAAAGGGGACTTCACTTCATCTCTTTGGTTTTCTATCTTAAAATGTAGTAAAAGTAACTGAGATGAATCAACAGAAACCAGTTCATTACATGCTGCTTGTGAAGAAGCTGAGACTGACACTACATTGTTCTCTCTCTCTCAGGTGGCAGTGCATTCGTTTGTGGAGAAACTCTTCAGGTCCATCTGGGGCCTGACACTCAGCAGATCTCCGTTCGCTGTCAAGTACTTCTTTGACTTTTTGGACACTCAGGCAGAAAACATGAAGAGCACTGACCCAGATGTCCTGCACATCTGGAAGACCAACAGGTACACGAAACAAAATCTGTATGGACGACATGAAAAGCTAAAATATAAACATCAGCGAGCACTGGCCATCAGCAAATGTCTTTAGATGTTTCACGTTCTCATGTCCTTTTCACCAGTTTGCCACTGCGCTTCTGGGTCAACATTCTGAAAAACCCTCAGTTTGTTTTTGACATGGAGAAGACGCCTCATTTGGACGGCTGCCTGTCCGTCATCGCTCAGGCCTTCATGGACTCCTTTTCTCTGAGTGAGATGCAGCTGGGGAAGGTAAAGTACAGCACAGATCTCATCCCTAATTAGTATTGCTAAATGAAAGGGTGGGTTTCCTTTCCTTATGAAGAACACAGTCACACATCTGCACACAGGAGTTTTGCATCTTCCCAAATATAATGCTTGATTTCTGCTCCATTTCAGTATGCGCCTACCAACAAGCTCCTCTATGCCAAAGACATTCCCAAGTTTAAACAGGAAGTGAAGATGTACTACAAACAGATAAGAGACCAGTCACCAGTCACGCCTGCAGAATTCAAGGATTTCCTGCACGAAGAGTCGAAGGTGAATCCATTTTAGCGCTGATGCTGGAAAATAGAAAGCTTTGGAAATCCCAGCAGTGAACTAAAAACTGTTTTCTTTTCAGAAACACGAAAACGAATTCAATGAAGCGGCAGCGCTCAAAGAACTCTACAAATTCATACAGCGATACTTCACAGAGGTCAGATCTTTTCTTTTCTACCTCTAAAACAGCTTCAGCTCACAAACTGACAGTTTTATGAGGTGAACAGATTAAGAGTGACACATTTCAGTTTGGCCTTGGTTGAGAAGTCCATGTCCTTGAAAAAAGGAAACAACAGACACGAACCACACTTAATTTCGAGGAAACACAACCCAGATGAGTGCTCGGTGGATACAAATCACTAGGCCAGAGTCAATAAGTCATCTGGTGCATACAGACAGACAGAAAAGAGAAAAAAAAAAAAACTCGTCAGATTTATAAAGAATAGGAGGAGAGGTTATGAAATTCACTGGTCAGAAAAATGAAGGGAACACTCAATTATGACTGTATAACCCAGTCATTTAAACTCCAGAGATATGAGCATAAATAACTGTATATCTGTTTTACCAGCTTTCGTGTAAATGAAAGTGAGGTGCACCTGAGATGCAACCAAACGACCACTAAAGAGGAAGGGTTTTCTAGGCAGTGGCCTCAGACAGTTTCTCTCTTATCCCTCCTGACTTTTCTCTAGTTCTGCTTTTTGCTTGTGTCACTATTGGTAGCTTCACAGCGTACCTGCAGTCCATTCAGGTTTGCCGTTTCCCCCATCAGTCAGAGGGGAACCGGTGGCAGACCTGCCTGTTCTGGTGTTCTCTGGCAAATGCCAATCAAGCTGCACAGAGCTAGATGGGAGCACAGTTCCCACTAAGGCTAGAGTCACACTCCAGAAAACAGCGGTTGCAACAAAATGTGGTCGCAGCTTAAAAAAAAAAAAGGTGCTAAATGGCAATATGTTATCAAAATACTCTGAACATTGCTAAATGTTAGAAATTACAGTATTGGTCATCGCTAATTTTTTTATTTGCTTATTTGCTTTCCCTTGGACGAAGATGAGATGTTGACATCAGTGACTTCACTTGTGAAACCTGGTGCTACATGAGGCTACGCCTGCAGAGGAAATGTGTTCAGACCTGACTTTATCGGGTCATTTCCTGTTCTCGGATGCAGAGCAGCACTTTTTAAAAACAGATTTTTTTTGTTTAGTCTCAACACTTCAGCCCATTTCAAGAGACCTCAAAGCCTTCCAGAGACAGCAGCTTTTATAAACAAACTAAAGCATTCCTGCTTTTGTGCCCTGAAATATTTCACAGTTAAGCTTATTAAGATGAGTTTTTTGTACACCGGCTATTTATGCTGAGGTTTAAATGACACTTTAAACACTGCTTTGTCCCCTTTCTTCTGGCTTTTCTACAGATCAATCAGAAACTGGATGAGAACGGAGTCCCTGCTGAGCTGAAGGAGCAGCTACAACATGTAAAACAATCATTTGATGGACTGAAAAGCTGCTCCTGGAGTTGAACTCTGTCCTTTCTCTAATGGGAATAAGCTGTGAATATCAAGCTACAGAGTGAACCTCACAGAGGATGTTTTGTTCACTGAAAGCTTTTTGTATCTGACGGACTTTCACTTTCTGTAGAAACTGAGTGATTGTTGTTAAAACAACCTTTGACCCCAAATGGACAATGATTCCAGCCAAAGACATGTCAGAAACAAGGTCAATGTACAAATATTTTAATACAGTTCAAGTCTGTATAATCGTTGTGCAGTGTAGTCTGTAGTGTCATCGGTACGACTCCTCTGTATTTTTCCCCCAACACAATGGCTTTATAACAAATGTAAACAAGTTTCATAATACAAAATCCAGCCCTGAGGATATCACGTGAAAAGGTGCCAAGGCATCACATTTTAGATATATAAACTGTGGAATTACTCCAATAAATGTTTTATTTTTATAAAAACACAGTCCACTTGATTTGAAAGCAGGACGCCATCTTAAACTGTGCTCGTACTTAAAGTGCCCTGGGAAGTAGAAACGGTGTCAGAGCTCAGGCTGGGGTGTGGCGCTCCGATCTCTTTGCACCAGAGAGCCCAGTTCCTCCAACTGCTGCTGCTGGGCACTTTCCAGATTCTCCAACCTCTGACGCAGCAATGAGAAATCCGAACCATGATCCTCCTGAGGGGAGAGAAGGATGAGACGAGGCAAAGAAAGAGATGCAAGGAGACATTATAACAGTATAGAGACTGCTACATGAACTCTGCTACACAGAGTCAACTGAACACAGCTGAAGTGAGAAGGAATTGCCAGCATTTCCAATCCTGTGTTCGCAGAGTGCAAGCAGCAGTGTGTTTCAGGATTCTTCATTAGGTGCTCTATATGCAATTTTTTTTTTTTTTTTTAGATTAGATAAAACTTTATTTTTCCC
>VOQK01036893.1:21500-32373 GCA_015052645.1 Benitochromis conjunctus
TGTTTATAAAATCATGAAATAAAGCAGTTTTATTATTTTAATTATACACAATGCAAATGTGCTCATAAACATGTTGTCGCTCGTGTTTGAGAGTTAAAAGCTTCGTCCAGCACTATTGTGTGGATTTGAAATATTGAAGGGTAACGTAGAGCGCAGAGTGTTTGGCAGCATGCTTACACATCACTGTTCTGGGCCAAAGAGAGTTCATACATAGTGAAGCTCTACGTATGACAGCTCTATACAACAACCACATTCACCCAATCACACCCATTCATACAAGCACTTTATCTATACTTAGTGCTAAGTAACATACACACACATTCACACTCCGATGGATGCATCGGAGAGCAATTTGGGGTTGATATCTTGCCCAAGGATATTTGGCATGCAGAGAGCCAGGGATCGAACCACTAACCTTCCAATCAGTAGCTGACCTGCTCTACCACCTGAGCTACAGCTACCCCAATACATGTGACAGATGTGGAAAAATTGTGGAAATAACACGACAGATGTTATGCTGCCTGCATAACATCATCCAGTATGGCTGGGATGAGTGGTTTGGCAGTAGGTTAGTGATAGTGTGGGGAGGGTTATTCAAGGAGCACCACACAGACCAACACTTGAGCCAACAGTACTGACTGCTGTTAGGTCAACCCTTCATACCTTATTGTGAGGCTTACTTCTGGTTCCTTGTGATACAGGTCATTCATGTGGTCAGAGTGTGAAGGCAACTCATAAATGATGACACTGATGCTGCTGACTGGCCCTCACATTCCCTAGACACGAAATGAAGAACCTTTGGGACAGGACATGCAACACTACCTAATAGAACCACTGGCTGTCCCTTTTGCCCTGATCCAGGTCTGGAGGATATCCTCTATGGCAATATCCAGCGTCTCATCAGGGAGCATGTCCAGAAGCTGTAGGAACATGGGGGGTGTGGTGTAAAAACACTCCTGAGCAACATTATGACACTAGCTGGATCAGCCTGTGATTAACGTCGACAATCTGAATAAAGTTTACTTTTAAGAGAAAAAAGAAGCTGCACCAGCTCGTCTGGCACCAACAACCATGACATGTTCTGAGTCAATTAAATCATCTATTTTCTCCCATTCTGATGCTCAGTTTGAACGGCAGCAGGTCAATCTTGTTCACATCTACCTGCTGTCTTGTTATTGATTAGATATTTGTTTAATGAGCAGTTGAACACGTACTTATGTGGCCAGTGAGTGTATATATGGCACCTGGAAGCTCATGCTGATGTTGTCCTGTTATCAACTACATTATTGTTTTATAGTGGAGAATAAACTGGTTGTAGAGTGGAAAATTACTGATATTTTTACTAAAGGTGTTCATCCTGACAGCATGTGCTACATCTCTTACAGTAATAACTATGACATGTGCTATTGTATCAAACTTTCATATACAGTGGGACAAAAGAGTATTTGGCAGCTACCGATGGTGCAAATTGTCCCTCTTAAAAGATGAGAAAGGTCTGTCATTTTCAGCATAGGTTCACTTCAACTGTGAGAGACAGAATGTAAAAAGAAATCCAGGATATCACATGGTATGATTTTAAAGAATTTATTTGTATAATGGTGCAGAAAATAAGTATTTAGCACCTGCAAACAAGCAAGAATTCTGGCCCTCACAGACCTGTTACTTCTTCCTTAAGAACCTCTTCTGGCCTCCACTCGTTCTCTGTATTAACGACATCTGTTTGAACTCGTTCTCTGTATAAAAGACAGCTGTCCACACTTTCACAGTCAGACTCCAACCTCCACCATGGCTAAGACCAGAGAGCTGTCCAAGGACACCAGGGACAAGGTTGGCTCCTCCAAGTCTTGTGCAGGTGTACAATCTAAATAGGCAAGCGGCTTGGTGAGCGATTATTATTAGAAAATGGTATTAATACAAGACCACTGACGGGTCCCCCTGCTTAAGCCAGCACATGTCCAGGCCCATCTAACGCCTGCCAGAGACCATCTGGATGATCCAAAGGAGGACTGGGAGAATGTCATGTGGTCAAATGAGACCAAAATAGCATTTATACCAAAGACTTCTTTGGTATAAATGCCACTCACTCACCGTTTCTGGAGGGGGAAGTATGCTGATTTGCATCCCAAGAACACCATACCCACTGTGAAGCATGGGGGTGGAGATATTATGGGGCTTTGTGGCTGCTGTTCCGCAAAGGGGACAGGACGACTGATCCGTATTAAGGAGATTTTGGGCAAAAACCTTCCAATTGTGAGAGCATTGAAGATGAAACATATCTGGATCTTCCAGCATGACAATGATCCCAAACACACCGCCCGGGCAATGAAGGAGTGGCTACATAAGTATTTCAAGGTCCTGGAGTGGCCTAGCCAGTCTCCAGACCTCAATCCAATAGAGAATCTGTGGAGGAAGTTGAAAGTCCATGTAGTCCAGCGACAGCTCCAAAACATCACAGCTTTTGAGCAGATCTGCACGGAGGAATGGGCCAAAATACCAGCTACAGTGTGTGACCTCTGTCATTGCCAACCAAGGTTAAATTACAAAGTATTGAGGTGAACATTTGTTACTGACCAAACACTTATTTTCTGCACAATTATACAAATAAATTCTTTAAAAATTATACAATGTGATATCCTGGATTTCACATTCTGTCGCTCACAGTTGAAGTGAACCTATGCTGAAAAATACAGACCTCATCTTTAAGTGGGACAACTTGCACAATCGGTGGCTGCCAAATACTTTTTTGCCCTACTGTACAGTCTGTGGCATTGCCCATATAGCTCATAATAACCCATATTACCACAGCTCTGTTTCACACATTTACCACATTCAACAAAATATGTTGCAGTTACTCATTATATTTTAATTTAGAGTATTAATCAAATATTCTAACCATATATTTGAGTACAACTTAATAATAATAATAATAATAATAAATTATTATTATTATCATTATTATAGGCCACATTGTTAAGTTATACACAGAATACACTTCCATCACCTGTGAGACCTGAGCAGCCTGCAAACATCTGCAATTAAATACCAGAAGAAGCTGTTGCTGATCCAGAGCAACCAAACAGACCAAAGATGCTGAAGCACATCTCCACCGGCCCACACACAGGTGTTACAACAGCAGCCAGCAGGTGATTGGATCTTGAGCACCTCTCTTTACATCCTATACACTGCCACTAATGATTGTCATTAGAAACTCTGTGCACTCTCTGGTCACTTCTTTAAAAGTGAAAAAATAAATTTTACCCCTTTTTGTTTGTTTGCCATTATATTTGCCCATGTAAGAATTTCACCCAGACTCTGTAATAACTGCCTGTGGCCTGTTAATGAGGTTCATGCAAAGCTGCGAGTGTCCTCTTTAGGACAGTTACAGGCTGATGATGTTTGCTGCTGCTCTGATGACATCTTCAAGGAAACAATGTAGACGTGTAACGGAAATGTTTGCCGTAACCTGTGGCTGGGTATAACACAAAAACATGAGCAACGTTGCTGACATTTCATAACCTTGTGGGACCCATGGGGCCTGCAAAAGGACCACTCGTGTTTCCTTCTCATAACCCGTCAGTGGCTGTTCAGTAAACAGGCGTCGTCACGTGTTCCTGAATACATTTCAAACAATACTTGCAGTGTTTTCTACATCTTATAATAATATAATCATTGCTAAACAAAACACTTAACTAAAACAGACCAGTGGCTAAACAGCCAGTGAAAATGTAAATCTATTTACAAGGTAAAAATTAAATAGATTAAAAATAAATGTTAAAAAACTATTGGGAAATAGATTTGCCAGCATCCTGAGTGAAAAGTCCTTTCCCTGAAACATTTTCAGCTGGAGCTGCAAGAAGAAAGAAACAAAAAAAAGAACCAATTACAAGTGTCCACTTTGAAAAGTAAATGAAGCTGAAAAGCTCAAAACTCTGATCACCTGTCAGCAGCATCATTGTCAGCCTCAGCACTGCTGTCAGCTTTGGATTGTGATGTTCGCAGTGTACTGGGATCTAAAAAACACAGAAAGAGGAGGTTGGTACATCCATCGCTTCAACGTGAGAGGAAGTTTTAAAAAAATAACTAAATTTAAAGGGGGAAAAAAACCAAACCAAACCAAAACAAAACAAAACAAAACAAAAAAACAAACCAAACCAAAACAAAACAACCAAACTGAAGCTGCTCCACCTTGAATCCAGCGGATCTGCGTGGCTGGGCCGTAGCCTTGCTCGTTCTTTGCAGCGATCCGGAAGACGACAGCTGGTCGGTTGGAGGCAGAGCTGTCGATGTGTGCGTTGTCCAGGTGGCTGGAACTGACCGAGCAGGACGTCTTGGTGCCACGGTATATCCGGATGAATGCCATCTGACCCGGCCGATCCGAAGTAGATGAGCGGCTCTTCCTCACTGCCATGTACATGGAATACTCCAGGATCCGGCCCGATGGAGACGAGGGAGCCTCCCATGTGATGTGGACTGAATCAGTGGCCTACATGCAAACGATACAGAAAAGCACATCAAATACATTTTCCAGTTTTCCTGATCTTTGCACCTATATTTCTTGATACTGCGTGTCACCTTGGTAATCTTAACAGCAGAGGGCGCTCCGGGGAAGCCAGGCTGGCAGGTTTTGAATTCGCTGACTGGGCTGAAATCTCCCTGGCCAAAGCAGTTGATGCCTGCAACTCTGAACCTGTACGTCTGACCGGTAGCCAGCTCCTGCTTCTCTCTGCCCTGGTAGTCCTGAGGCCCCGGCAGCTTCTTCTGAAGGCAGATGAAAAAGGAGAGAGCAGAGTGAGCACGCGAGGGTAAGCTATTGTTCATATGCGGTTTCTTCATAAACACCGTTCACTTCTGGTTTTTACCTCTTTAGTGTTCGTTGCCCAGGTGTTGACGGCAGGCGTCACCTGGTCACCATCAGCAGGTAGGTAGTAGTGACCAACCTCAGAGAAGAGTGCCTTGAATACGCCAACATCAAACCACACAGCGCTGTCTGGATTCTGCCGAACCTGAAGGTGATGGTTTGTGGTGTTAGTATGAACCAAGCTGAGGGGCAGGGTTAAACGTTCACTTTCAGAAGAAAATCTGACCTGATCCGTGCGGGCATAAAAATCTGTTGTCTTGTCTGCAGAAACCGGCTGTTTGCCTATAAAAAGGTAAAACAATCAACGCCTTTTAAAATCCTCATAAGTCAAAAGTCACTGATATTAGAGCGTAAAAGCCACCATTACCTGACTGGAGCTCAGCTGAGCTGCTGACATCTGCTGCCGCTGTCTCCTCCCCAGCAGCTACAAACAGCACGCACAGAAACACAAACACAATTTAAAAATGTCATTTAAAAAAATAAATCAAAATCCTGCTTTAAAGAAAAATTTCATTAAATTCTATCCGGTTCAGTAATGCAATCTGATGTGGCCTGAAAATTTTAAAGTGACCTATTAAGCATTTACATTCTGTCATAAACAGTGCTGTGCCTGCACCAAAGCTGAGTATATGATAAATAAGGATAATTTGAACTGTGACTTAAGGTTGAGCGATTGGTTGGAAATTTTTAACATATCGCCCAACCTTACTGTGACTCATACAAAGCTATACAATGCATTACTGTTGTATTTTTCAAGTTAAGTCTGAGATTAGCAGTCATAAAATTAAACTTTATTTGTGCAGACTGTAAACTTTGTAGGAGCTTAAATTCTTAAAACCCAACTGGTAACAGCAGATGGCTTTCCCTCCCTTACCCTACGTCGGCTGAGGCTTCTTCCTAGTCTTTGTCTTACAATATAATATTGGCTTGAGGTGACTGTTGTAGTGATTTTGGGGTTATATAAACAAAACTGAATTGAATGAATGAGCATGAACCACCTAATAAGAGACTTACTGCATTGCTTTAGGTTAGAGTCCTCTTTCAAGTCTCTCCCATCAATCCTCCCACCCTGTGCTTGGCTGTCTGCTGAGCCATTTGAAGATTTTGCTGAAGTATCCTGCTGCACTGAAGCACCCTGAAAAGGAGAAACTTTAAGCACTATGTCTGGACTGCACATGTGTGGCTGCGTGTTAGTGTGGCGGCGTGTTAGTGTGCATGTATTAAATCATATTTATAGATAGTCCTGGGTGATAAAATGATAAATACAGTTATTGTGAAATAACCTTTCCTCAGCACAGTGTAGGACTGGCAACCAGAAATAGCGCACGTGATATTTGGGCGACTGTAGCTTTGTACACTAATAAGTCAGGAACAATAACAAGAGTACTGAAGTCACTTGGATGATGAAGTGTTCCTCCCACTGACAACACAACGCCCACATGACCAGAATTACATTTCTGGGATTTCCTTACCTGGATGATTGAGCATGGATTAACACTGACTTCTCAATGTATCGTTACTACATGTTTAGGATGTAGGAAACAAAATGAAAATATATGTGTATTTCTCTCATTCATTCATTCATTCATAGATTAGATAGATAGATTAGATAGATAGATAGAGACACACACACACACACACACCCGCACGCACGCACGCGCACACGTTTCTGTCTGTTTCCTTTTAAAGCAGTTTGATCCTTTGCAAAAGAAAGCAAACCAGTGGAGGAGTAGTTATATTTTATAATTTATAATATTTTCTTTTGTATTAATACCAAATGCATTTATTTGAAATTGAATTCACTTTGTTTTTTCCACCGAAACTTGTTTTTGTGATTGACCAAAACATTTTTGTTTTACTGTGTTCTCTTCATAGACCTGAAAACATCTCGTCACAATTGAGATTTTTTTTTCAAATTTGGAATTATATATTTTATTTATTTTTAATTAAATAAAGAGTTTAGTTGTCCGTTCTTATATACCTTTCACAGTACTCAACACAGTTGAGAGGGAAGCTTTCTAATCATTAAATTATGTATACTTGACAAAAAGTTATGTACTGTAAGTATATATGGTCCAAATGTTGATGACCCATCATTCTTCCACGTTATTTTAGTGCACTCTCTGAACACATAGATTGCTCACTTGTTCTTGGGGGCGACCTCAACTTTGGACTAAAGAAAAAGCCAGGTTCAATACAGCAGGAACTCTGTGCATATATATCTTTTGATAGAAGATCAGTATGATATGTGCTAAAGGGAAATTTAAAATATTCTGAAACCAAATTAACCTTATGATATCTTCATAAAAAAGAACCATTACAGAAAGAAGCCCTTAATATTGACATAAGGAGGGCACACATACCTGCGCTGCTCCTTTCTCTCCTCTGTCTGCGGTTTCTTCATTTTGCCATTGATGGGATCAAACCATTGTTGAAAGTAAAGAAAGGCCGATAGTGTCAGTAAAGTATTTATGGCTCTAAAAGCATGGAAATTGTTCCTTTTTAGCGGTTTACTGTATTCTGTCTGCAGTGACCATTAGCTCTACACAGAAACTTTTCCATCTAAATCCAGTAAACATTTTAATATAAACTGATGAAGTCACTGAAGGTTGTGCTTTCCTTACCAGCAGATCGTTTTTCCTTTCCATTCTGACCATCTTCTCCTGTTGGATCCACTGGTTTGGGAAGTAGACCACTGACTGTGGTCCTGGGGGGGCTTACAGGCTGGATCTGGAGGATGTAGTAGTCTGCCGCAGCCAGGGGGCGCCATGCCACATGGAGCATGCTGACAGTAGATTTGATGAGCAGCACTGCCTCTGGGATCGCTGGTCGATCTGAGATCAGAGACAAGCATCTTTAAACAGATCTGTGCTTTTTGCCCCCCAGCACTGACCCCATTGCCCTAACCCCTGCCCCCGTTTCTCACCCGTCTCCAGGTACCAGAGGTCCTTGCAGCACACTTGGTAGTTCCAGCTCTTGCGGTATCCATCACGACCACTCCAAACGTAAAGCCTGGAGCCGACACTAGTGGCACAGTGGCCAGCCCTGGCTCTCGGCCTGCAGGCATATGGATCGTCGGTCTGTGGTCCCTGGCTCTGCAGCTGGGACTCTATATCATCATCGTGCTGCTCTGGGCCAAGGTTCTGCCAAGTCATAGTCTCTGTGATAGGAAAACCATGTAACAGTGAGCTTGCTGGCCTCCATGAATGATATAGGAATTCCATGGATCAGATTAAACAAACAAACAAAAAGGTTCACCACTTCAGATCTCATTTACAAAACCACTCATAAGTTGCTTTAAGGGGTTATAATGAGAAGCACTCACCTAAGTTGAGAACACTCAGGGAGTTAGTGCAGATCCATTCAGTTCCTAAAGCAATGTGCGTCTCTGACTCTGGAGCAGGAATCCAGCCGCCAAAAACATACATCCTGCAGAAAGAACGCGCCTGAGTTTGTCGAAGGACATTCTGGTATCATATATAAACAAGATCTATAAAACAATAACACCCAGATTCCACTTAAACAATGACCTGATGGCCCAGAGTATATCAAATCCTTGATTTCAAACTCAGGAACTCAAATTCTCAGGTTACTTCATACTGGACTTTGTTGTGACAATTTTCCACACCAGGTAGAGCATATTCTTAACCTCTGAGCTTAAAAGGGTTCTCACACACCCTTTTAAGTTTTTTTTTTTTTTAAATAATACAAATTAACAAACTAAAAATGAACAGCAATAAGCATCAGTCTTTTAAATTCCACAAACATACCAGTTTTTGAAGGGCAGAGAGGAAACCCCCCCCAACTCTGAGCAAATGTTGCACACAGGACAAGAAAAACAATGTCAAACTTTACTATAGAGTACTGTGCAAAACTTTTGAGCCACGCTCATTTCTCTGGAGTCAGACTTATAAAACATAACTTATAAAACTCTGCAGTGTGTCTTTAAAAAGAAAAAAGAAAAAGAAAAAGAAGAAATTAGACTACTACAAAAAACAAACAAACAAAAAAAAAATAAAAATGGTAGGCCTAATAAACTGTCTAAACCAGATGAACAGCATCTAAAAGTCATGCCTTTAAGAGACATCCAAGCATGAAATCCCCCATAATCCTCCCTCCACCAAATTTACACTTGGCAAAATACAGTCAAACACCGTTCTGCTGGCACCTGCCAGACTCAGACATGAGATTGCCAGAGAGGACACATTCGTGAACACATCTCTACTGCTCTGGAGTCCAGTGGTGGTGTACTTTACACTACTGCCTCCAACATTTGGCATTGCACTTGGTGATGTAAGACTCGGATGCAGCTGCTCATCCATGGAAAGCTCTCTATGCACGGTTCTTGACCAATTAGCTCAAGCCCAAGCCAAATTTGGACGTCTTGAGCAATCGACTGCAAAACCTGGTGCCCTCTGCGCACTATGTGCCTTAACAGCAGTGGACACTTGGTTTGTAATTTTACATGGCATACCACTTCATGTATGTTGGAGTTGCTGTCGTTCCCAATGACTTCCATGTTGTTATAATACCACTAACAGCTGACTGTGGAATATTTATTAGTGAAGAAGTTTCATGACTAGACTTGTTGCACAGCTCCATCCTATCACAGTACCACACTGGAATTCACTGAGCTCCTGAGAGCGACTCGTTCTTTCACAAATGTTTGTAGAAGCAGTCTGCATGCCTAGGAGCCTGATTTTATCCACCGGTGGCCATGGAACACACTGGAACACCTCAATCCAATGACTTGGATGGGTGAACACTTTTGGCAGTATAGTGTAGCATTATGGTCAGGCCGGACTGAAATATGAACATGAATGTAGCTTTAGAGGTTTTGGATTATCAACGTAGATAATCATTTAATAAAAAGTTAAGCTGCATTATCAGATTCAGCCACATAGCAGAATATAAAGTAGCTTTTTGTGCCAGAGAGGGACACAAAAAGCTCTCTGGTGACTCTGGTGTTAAAACTTAAGAAGCTTACTTGTTTCCGATGACACTGGCTGAATGAAGACTTCTGGGAAGTGGTGTGGACCCTTTTGTTTCCGGCATTGACCAGACCATTGTGTCTAATGATGTTGTAGAAAAGACATATTTACGTTTAAATATTCCAAACTCCTGCTCCTCATTACCAATTAGAAATGCAGACTGCAAACAGGGCTTAAAACATCAAAGAGAAAAACTGGGGTGTTAAACACGTCACTTCTTGCATTCTGACAAATTTCTATTTAGTAATTTGAGCTTTTCCAGCATTAATTTTTGATGTTATATCAATTAATTTATCAGCCATTGGACCTAATAAGTCTATGCACATTAAAAAAAAAAAAAAAAATCTCACATCTATTTGTGGATGACCGTTTTCTAATGAGGATCTCAGCGGACTCGGATGTGTTAGAGACATTAGAGCAAAGTTATATGACTTTACTTTTCTGTGATGAATGATTGTCAGATTAGCTTAAAAAGGTCACAATAACAAAGTGAAGCTTTCAGAGAATGACACAGCTGACACCTGACTGAGGAGTAGTGCAAACAAAGGTTCATAAAGCTGGTTTATTTTAAAAGTACCAAAAAGTTGATTGTGCTCATCTGGACGTAGCGTTTTCAGTGGGAGAAACGTTTCGTCACTCATCCAGGTGACTTCTTCAGTCTCAGCTGACTGCAGGTTTCCAACCTTATAAACAGTATATTTGCATAATGACTGAAACTAGCACCACTGAAGGAACAATGGGCTGGGAGGTCAGTTCAATTCAATTCTCATGACCATTGAGCAACAACCACTGATCAAAGGCCATTGATCAAAGGCCATGAGTACCATTCATAGAGAGTTGGGGAATGGCTGCAATCACAGCATTGTAAGATGGTGATAGATGTACCCTTAGGCCCCCTCCTCGATTCACGTAAATGGCCTCCTTGACTCCGCGCTCAAACCAGCGTTCCTCCCTGTCCAGGATGTGTACATCCTCATCATTGAAAGAGTGTCCACTGGCCTGTTTATAAGGTTCGGGAAACTTG
>VOQK01036896.1:12882-24124 GCA_015052645.1 Benitochromis conjunctus
AGTAGGATATAAAAAAAAAAAAAAAAAAAAAAAAAAAAAGTTTAAGCCGAGAAAGCTTGCTCTGCCATTAAGCCTCGCACACAACCTGAGCGTTTCCACAGTTCTGCCATTTGTCATTTTTTGTTGCCATGGTTTCAGTGAAAGACAGAGCTCTATGAATATTGGAAATGGAGGAGTAACAGCACATGGTACATAAACACCCGCACATGCTCTAACACCACAGAACGAGTCAACTGTGTTGGTTCTGAAAGCCTGCAGCCATCCGCTCACCCACACATTTCTTAGCCAGTAAAAAAGCAGGCATTTAATAAATATCTCCAGCTGACACACATTGTCTCAACACATACACTAAATCAAATATCCAGCTACAAAGCCTGCTTGCCAGTTCTACACACGGTTATGAAATGGATTTCTTTAAACACACAGTCTGTTCTCCATAAAACAGCACGCCTCTCTAAAAGATACAGATAACATGATACAACAATTATCAGTACAGATCTGCAAAATTGATGTGTGATTCCACATAGCTGACATGAGCCATTGTCACATGCACTACAACCTAGACATTAATTAACAATAGAGCTTTTGACAATGCCAATGTTCAATGCAGTGGGAGTAGATATTTAACCCTGCCAACAGATTCCATTTGATGGCCAACATGGCTAATTTGGGTTGGTTTTAAGACTGGCGAATGCAAAAGTTAGGGAGGCACCAGTCTAACCAGACAAATTTGACTTCAGGTATCTGCTATTACAGAATATGGCATATTAAAAATAATACTGCATTTTACATCCTGGACTGAAGATTATTCTTTTATGCCTAAAGGCCCTTTCACAGAGGTTGAAAGGTTCATGCTGTGCTGGCTAGAGAGAGTGAATGGCCCAAAATTTGTGTTGTGCTGGCCACTGCGCTCTGCTTGTACATCTTTATTACATCGAGCAAATCTTTCTATTATTACAAAACATAATACAACACAAACAAAACAACACATATCTCTCATTCAAAAACAAGAAACCTTTGTAACTATCCCTACTAGTGAAGAGTTTGTCATTTCCACAACACTGTTTTCCTCCTGAGGTCCCCAGAGCTGTTGAAAAGAATGACTTACTCAAAGGCTCTGGTGGTTACTATATATGCATGTAAACTTGTGTCAAAAAAGTTTACCGAACTCTGATATGCACAGAATGTTTTCCTTCATCGTGTGGTTGAACTTGCGTGCTGTCCGCTTGCGTTATTGGGTGGCACAAGCAATAGAAATGAATGGGTTTCAGAGCGCAGCGCTGCGCTTGCAGTGTCCTATGTGAAAATGTCTTAAGGTAACATCAGACTTGACTTAAACTCGATAACCTGTAACAAATAAAGACATCCAAGAATATGCAAGTGCGAAATTTGTATTTATTAGTGTTCTCATGAGCCAAAATTTTAATTTTTTTTGCACAAGTCGTAGTCATCTAGTACTAAGACACACACAAAAATATTTGTGGCGCAAATCTACAGCAATAGTGAGATTAAGGGGTGTATCAAAAAGAATCATCCCATTTAGAAGTGCTTTAATTCTGCAGCCTTTCGCCCATTATATATACTGCTAGAAAGAAGGGATTTCTGAGTTTGACAGTATGTAGCATAACATCAGTGGCTACACTGACTCCAGACATGCTTGAAAATGCAGTAGTGTAAGAGTCTGACTATCGTATGGACATACAGAGTACGTAGGGCCACAGCATATGTGATTGTTGTAAGTTTTGTAAGTTAAAATGTATATTCAGACAATTTTCTACATCTTTTACAGTTTACACGGTTTCACAGTTTACAGCTAAGTAAAAATCTTTTGCAAACATAGAAATAAAAGTTGGTGAAGCAGGCAAGAAATATCTCTAATCTGCTGCCTCTTTGCTGTTAGCTTCCTCTATGCTTCGTTAGCTCTCCCGTGAGCTGCGTCTTACATGTGACGAAGTAAACAAGGAACGACGTAGCACTTAAGTCAACAAACTGGCCCACAATCAGATTTCTGAATCAGGATTAGATCAACATGCATTTCATTGTATGTCTAGTAAACCAGGTAATTCAAAGTTAGAAGACGACCACTCATCATGGAGCATTTTCAGTATTTAGAATAGGTCTGAAAGGAAGTATCTCCTGTTGTGTGCTACATGTGAGTGAAAGAACAAGAATCATGAGTGAACAGGTATGAAGACACATGCTAGTTTATATACTGGTAAGAGTAACTGCACGAAACGACACAATTCACAAGAAGCCATTTCAGACTTTCCACATTTTCTGTTGGGTTTATTTGGCAGCATCTCTATTCAGCCACACACAAACACTGAGTTTCTCTTAGATTTCCCATTTCGTTCTCATTAGGAAGCTGTCTAAGCACGAACACACACTGTGTATGCGTTAAAGCAGGGAAATACTGGAAAGTATAGAAGAAACAGCTACAGCAGTCTCTGGCTATATATGCTTCTGTTGAGCAAATACTACCCTTCTAAAGATCTGTCACTGGAGCTAAAAATGCTATGACAACATGCAGTATCCTGATAAAGGATATATATCATGAACACACACACTCCATGAGCATTGTGTATGTGGGGGTTTTTTTTTACTCTTACTCCTAAGACGCAAGAAGACAAATTGCACACGAGGCTGCTGCAGAGTGCTTTAATCTCACGGATGAAAACCAAGCGACGAACTCTCTCCACTCTCTTTCTGTGGAGGTATGACTGCCATGCACTCACTAGAGCAGAAAAACACAGCACTCTGGATAGTGGCCATTTAATACTCACCAAAAAAATAAATAAATAAATAAAAAATACTATTTATACAACACCACCAGAACAGCAACAGTAGTATTACAACACAGCACTGACTTTATTCATCAAGCCGCACTTGTACGTGAGTGAAAATTGTTCCCCTCACCTCACATAAATCTTTCTACCTACTGCTCCCTATATGAAGCAAAGGTAACTGGTTTTAAGAAAACAAGACACATACTCATCCTGCAGAAATATACAAATCCAGAAATGCAGAAACCTTTAACTGCTGTTGGGTGACTCTTTATACTTGCATTATATTTATATTATGTAAAGTAAAAATGAGAGTCAGCTTCACACTCAGTTATATAGTGCCTATGTAAACTGAAAAACACTAGTATCTGCTAAGCACTCAAACAGGTCAACATAATAAGCTTCGACAAAACAAATTCAGACTTGCATTCCTGTACATTAATCCTGTTGGTGTGTGCTTATATTTTACTATCATTGTTGTCATGGTAAGAAACAAGGCAAACAGTTAGGTTCAACGCCCTTAGCTTCCTGCACACAGTGCTTCCTGAGGAACCAAGGCTACTGCATAGAGGTGGAGATGGGGGAGGAGACTGTCAGAGAGGGTAGATGAGCATGTGAGGATGCAGTGTGCAAGCATATTTCTGGGCTCTGAAATGCGAAGGAAATGGTGGCTGAGGCAACGTGGAAGCAGGAGAGAGGGGAGAGAACATAGGGCTGGTATGTGGAAAGCGAGAGGACATGAGTGGAGTCAAGCCAAATGTGTGAGAGAGCAGCATAACAGCGCACAGCGGGGCTGAGTTCAGCAGACAATATCATCTATCCAAGAATCACAGAGGACGATATGATGAAATTAAACAGATATGTTGCACATGAGTATGACAAGCATGCATTTGTGGCAAATGGCTACGTGAAGAGCATACCCATACAAGTACAAATCAACAATCAAACTGAGGAAAAATATGTTGTGCTGGCATGGCAAAGAGGCAAGAATGACATTATCAAACCTTTATTTACGCTGAAGGCCCATAAACCCCAGAGATGTGACCATGAAAAAACACTCCCTAGCTTTAAAATGAACTTACTATGCTTTACATTATTTTCTGTCATTATTTATATACAATTACAATGCTGGATTTTCATATTAAACATTGTGTCAAATAGTGAGGTGAGTGCATGTACAAGTTATAAATCATAATCTAAACACTCAATTTCAGAGTTTCTCTTTCTACTCTTTGTTTGATTTAATACCAGTAAGATAGGATATCCCTAATGATAAAAGCAAACAGCTCCCTCTTAGCACAGCAGCTCCATCCATTCACTGTTCAAACCTTTTGTTTGCAAGGTGCAACAAATCAGAAGACAGACAGCTTAAAGGAAGCTAAAATGTTTTGTTTCAGACAAAGGATGAACTGAGGACCTCTACCCTCTAAGCATGATTTTGAACAATGAATTATGCAAAGCTAGATTCCAAAAATAAGAATATGCAGCAGGATATAATACTTTTTATATCCTTCTGCAAAGGCTCTTTTAACATTAAATAACGACACCTAATGGTCCCAAAACTTTACCGGTTATAATGAAATCTGAGGTATCAATAGTTTCTCACAAAAATTGAATTAAATAGGTACTTTAAAACAGAAGCACATTAGATGTTCACAAGATTTGTGTTTTTTCCTTGTTAAAAACAATTAAGGGTTTGGCACCAATATCAAAGCTGTGAGAGCTTGCTTGCTACAAATAAATGAATAAATACATTTTTTAAAAATGATAAAAACCATATTTTCCTACATGTCTTAGCTCAGCTTGTTGGAGGATGAATGTAATGGGTTTTTTGCAGTCCACATCAGTTTAAAAAAAAAACAAACAAAAAACAAAACTGTGCTGTGCTCACAAAACTAATGTAAACAGAATCCTGCAAGATAATTATGCATCGGAAAAGGAGGCAATAGGCTTTCAAAATGAAAATAGAATTATATTAAAGGGTGAAGCAACAAGATCGCATATGCACAATTTCTAGTACAAGTGCTGAAACTTTAAAGCACCAATGTGGTCCTTCTCCAACACCTTTTTCTAAGAAAACTGTACATTCAACACAGGCTATGCTCTGACTGTGGGTGAAAACTGGCTTTGCATAAGTAATGAGGAGGAATAAAAGACTGTCCTACATCCACACCAGAGATTACACTGCTAGCTGCTGTTTCTATAAAAAGATTCAATGCAGGGAGTATGAGTGACACAGTCACACACACATCCTCAGAAACACACAGATGGGCACAAAAACAAGGTAGTATATTTATAGGACAGAAGGTTTTAGCATAAAAAAAAAAGGATCAGTCTCTGGTTAACTGCAGTCATCCAATCACAGATCTGTGACTGTTTCAGGCTTTGGAAGACAAACACAGCGAATGCTGGAAAGATTAATGGTTGCTCCAGGCCAACTTCAAATGCCTTATACATTTCCTCTTCTCCTGTTTTCCACTTCTCATTTAGACTGCTTCCTTTTTGGGCAAAAAACAAACATCTGTGAAGTATCGTCACAGTGTGTGACACAGGAATACAATGCGGACGTACAAGCCCAGTCTGAGGGCCAAACACATGTTAGCCTGTAGCTTTAAGAAACTGCTCTGAGCTGCCACATATTCAGCAGGGAAAGTCCCTGTTGCAGGCTGACTGAGATGATGTGATTTTCCATTGCTTGATGACAGCTGGGTTAAACACATTAGCTACTGGTTTCAGGGAAATGTTTTGTTAGCCCCAAAAGATAATTCCCTCTACACTTAAAATTAAAAATAAAATAAAATAAGATTTGATATATACTTCAGTATAATTGACTTTTGCTTAGAAAATGTTAAAAATGTACCCCCTCTCCCCCCCAAAAAGCGAATAGCTTTATGTGAATGAGGTTACAAATACATATTCCATAATGTTTTTGTGCTGTATGTCTGCAGCATAATAGGCAATCATGTTAACTACAGTAACCAGTCACCCCTCCCCCCAAAGGGCCATTTTAAGCCAGGAAAACCCCTTGCTACTTCATTCACTACTGGAGAGTGAGCAACAGTTTCAGATTTTTGCCAAACTGCAGGGCATTAATATCAGGATTGGCTGATAACAGAGAAACAGGATTTGGGGGAATTTGAGTTTATGTTAAATGAAACACAGTACATAAGCAACTATATCAGCTGGATTAAAATTTGCTCTTTGTTGTGACAGTTACGGTGCATCCTACTTTTGACAACAGGATTTGAGATACTTGTGTTTGACTGACATACTCAGGAAAGGTTGTCTACATATGGTCCCAGACTTTATGGCATACGTCAGACTAAGAATGAAGCCACGAGGTTGAGAGAAATGTTCCTGTGAGACTGGGTGGTCTCAAGGTACAGATCTCAGGAAGGATTAAAGAATATTCTGCAGCACTTGAAGAGCGGTGCACAGCAGCCACAATCATTTTCAAATGGAAGCAGTTTTGAACCACCTACAGTCACCCTAAGTCTGTCCTACAGACCAAATAATTAATCAAGGACAAAGGGCCTTTGTCAAACATTAAAAAAAAAATGACTATGCCTGCCCAGTAAGTTATGTCCTAATTTCAAGTAATATAGATCCTTACCACTGTTTAATGGGTTCTTTTATTTCTCATGTTTAACCTCCACACAAGTATACGTATCAATGGGTCTGCTAGCTTTTCCATTTACCCAGAAACTAACAGAGACAAACCAACAAACCTCAACAAAAACTTTCCCTCTACAGAGGACCTCCTTGTGAATGTCAATACTGACAATCTTAACCTGCATTTCTGTATATACAGTGGTCCCTCGTTAATCGTGGGAGTTACGCTCTAAAAATAACCCGCAATAGTCGAAATCTGCGAAGTAGTCAGCTTTATTTTTTTACAATTATTATAAAGGTTTTAAGGCTGTAAAACCCCTCCCTACACTTTATACATGTTTCTCAGACAGGCATGAACATTTTCACACTTTTCTCTCTTATTTAAACACTCTCAAAGTTCAAACCTTCGTAGAAAAATAAGTCCTATATAAGTACTACAGAATGAAAACAAAGATCAAAACCAGTTTTCAGGTCCAAACATTTGTTTGAAAAATAAAAATATAAACGTTTTCCTATAAATAATAATGATGGACTTTAAAACTAACGAATTAAAATTTAACAATCAAGCTACGAGGTTGGACACACTACTACTACTACTACTTAATAATAATAATAATAATAATAATAATAATAATAATAATTAGTAGTAGTAGTAGTAGTAGTAACTCATGAGTATTTCACTTTGACGGTGCAGAACGTTTCATCAACATTGTTGGGTTTGTTGGGGAGAAAACTTACAAACACACAGTACAGCACTTCAAAGTCACACTGCTAGCGATCAAAGTTTTATGTAAATTTGACAAGCTGAACGCATTCTGTACTGTACAGGAGACATGGCACGGAGATTGTTTGACAGTTGTCTACAGCCAATCAGGACGCAGAACACAATGCGCTGTAAAAAAAATAAAAAAAATAAAAAAGCAGCGAAAGGTGAACTGCGTTATAGCGAGGGACCACTGTATTTTAGAATCAAGTCATCATGAAAAGTAACTTTGTCTACAGCAGCAGCTTTGTCCTTTTTCCTTCTCCCCAGCCTGTGTGTCATGTATGGTTTACAAACCCAGTGGCCACACCTTCAGCTGAAAACACACGGACAACAGAAATGTGATTATGTGAGACTGCACAAAACAGAAAGTGACAAAGTTGCGTTATCGTTCTACCTCCCCACACTTTCATGATAAGCTCCAGACATATGTAGTTTATGTACGGTCACATACCTCTTCTCACTTGTCCTAGCTGTTAACCGATAAGAGCTTTACTAACAGCCTTCAAGTGCCAGTTCAACAAAGTCACAATAAAAGTTTTACTGAACATGAAATGTCCATAAAATGTTCTAAATTTGGTCTCCGGTGTAAATTTAGCAGAGTACCTTAAATATGGGTAAGTAACTATTTTGTAAGTAACAGAATCATTGTATAAATGCGTATAATTTATTCTTCATTTGAATAATCATGAGCAGGGCTCCCCCAATAAATGTGCGGTTGAACTTATACATCCTTGGCTTTTCATATATTTATTAGAGGACGTTACAGTGTGCTTCGAGTAAGAGTTCAGGCTTTCGTCTGTGTTTTTTTTATGCTTCAGACCGAAAAGGTTGCAGTTTTTGATGCGATGCTACGGCCATTCTAAGCATGGCTTGAACACATCCCCCAATATGCCTCTACAAAAGTGTCACATGCACAACTACGAGTACATCCAAGTTATCCTGGAAAGCTAGAGAAACTGACACAGTGGCCTCATTTGTCTGAACTACAGTTTATGTCTGAAGCCCCTAATGAATTACGGACCAGGCCTCTTCTACCAATACACCAATGACCTCCATTACAGCGAGCCAGAAACAAGAGCTTGAAACTTCACAGCCTATGCAGGATCCATAAATAAGCCTTGACAAAGTATGTCACACAACTGAAGGCAATTACCAAAAAAAACACGAAGAAGACAAAACACAAAAACATCAACAATAGGTGCAAGACAAAGAGTACTGTTAAAATGGACAGTGCCGTGAATCACAAGCTCTTTAAAGCCACCAGCCTGATTGTAAAGACAGAAAACAGCCGAGTTGTGAAAATGCGTGTACTAGTCAAAAAGGGTGTTCAGACCCTTTGTGTTATGTATACTACCCCACAGCATTGGGGGTAGGAGTGGGGTGTAATGGATGCATGTATACGGGCAGATCTTCTCTCTCTGGTATATAGGTTTGCCTTTACTTTTCATTCACATCCCACCGGCACAGGCGCAGAGGCCCATCTCCCTACAGCCATCCCCTCCCCCCTTCCTGTTGTTGCATTTCAATGTAAATGGGTGCATGAATGGCTGCAGCTGGCCCATCAAAAGGCCAGCACTGCTCCCGCGAAAGGGTCTCTGTGATTGAGATTCAGCCAGGCCACCCCACTCTACCCTCCCCCAACCAGCACTTTGTCCTAACACCCTTACCCCCTGTCTAAGCTTATAGCTTAGTCCCAAAATAAAGAAGGCACTACAGGACAGCAGAATTATAGCTGTGGGCCTCTGAGCATAATTGTTGTCAGAATGAAGTCATTTCTCAACTGGGCAATAAAATGCAAACATATTTTATTTTATCAGAAGATGACAAAGGTCAGTAACTGACAAAAAACAAGTTCCCTGCAGTGAACAATGGAACAGACCCAAAATGTCTTTCATATAGAGGGCTTACAATCAGTTTGGCATGATTCTTCTATTAATATGTCATGTAGAAAGAGGAGGCTGTCAACACAACTTTGAACACTGATGGGAATTTGCACAGCAAATCCAAATAGTTTCTCTCCTCTTCTCTGTTCCACTGTGCTTACACTGGTATATTGCAAGCTCAGCAGTACACTGGTGTATTATACGTTTCTAAGCCTAAGTATGAAAGGTTCCACTTTGGTCTGGGTAACATAACTCTTGTCATAAGAAGGTCCGCATGAGGCTTCGTGCAGACAGCTGCATGCCTGCCAATTTGCTATGACCACACTGGCTTGTCTATGCAGAAGCCACCAACTTCCAAGTGTACATCTGTACGGAAGAACCACATTACAGGCAGCAACAACAGCTCTGACAAACCATCTTTAAAACACTGATTTACACAAAAGCCATTTAAAGAGCTAATGGCATTCACAAAAGCCTCTGACTGAGAAAACACAGCTTTTCAGAAGATTTAAAACCACAAATGCATCATTTAAGCTCTGGAAGGCCATGGAAAAGTCATTTAAAATAATCTGTAAATTAGAAGGGAGAAACATAGAAGGTGAGAGATCAGATAAGCACCCTGTCATGTCTTTTTCCCGTGTGTCAAAGACAATCTGAACAGACCAGGACAGCGGTGCCCAGAGGGACGCATCACACAGACTGTCTGTGCCATTAGCTCAGAGACCTGGCCGACTAACCTCAGGACATTTCCAACCCCACATATGGATAATACATCATTCCATGCAGTCTACAACTCAGCAGTACACTCAAACACCAACTGTTGTCTCCAGATTTGCAACACCCCTAACTCATGCCTGCCCAGATTGAAGGATGCAGCCATTTGCTTAATAGTGTTACCAATTCAGACGCTTTCAGTTTGAACGCACAAATGAGATGAAGCTTTTTACAGCCAAGACTTTCAACTATTATTCTTCATTAAGACACATGTGGAGTCATGTGTAGAATATGAACAGTAGCATATCTAGAAAAAAATCAAAATGAAACTATTAAGACATGCTCGTGTAAACAGAAGGTTTATGAGCCTGAGCCTCTTTGGAGTCATTCAGAATGAAACTAAAAGTGTGACTTAACATGGCCCTACACACCTACAGCTATCTTAGCCAGAAGGCAAACTATCCAGGACGTAGGTCAACCCACGCCATACTGCATTTATGACCTCAAAATAAATCGAACCCTGAAGTATACTACTGTGTGATAAAAGTTTTGAAATTTCTGCATGTCTAAAAATTATAATTGAGCATATCAATAAGTTTCCCTTGAAAATAAGAGTACAAAATATTCCTTTTTCAAGCTTCGATCAGAGAGATCAAAAGCCAAGTCTGTGGGGGAAAAAAAAAAGAAAAAATTTCTGGAGAAGTAGCAGCATGCCAGAATAGAAAACCTTTTCCCTTTGATGTGCAGAGACTCAGGGAAGAGAAAATATTATCTGAAGTGCTTCAGCGGAAGGCTAGCAAGTAAGCAGAATCTAACACGAGTTAAAGACACCATCAACCATCAGGACCTTCTAAACCCTGAAACGGGGCTCTACAGTCCCTGAGGGAAACAGCAGCATTGGGGCCCGCCATTTTGTTCCATTTTGCTTCGAGGACAGAGGAGGGGGCAAAGGACTAGACTGAATTTCAAAGGGCTTCAGATGCCATTTGAGTATCCGCTGAGATTGCACTGGTGGAACAGAGCGGCTATAAAAGATTTACACAACTCAAACAGGGAGGAAAAGAAAAACGTAAACATCAAAAAAAAGAATAAAAAGGTAGAGCCAGACAGACAGATGCAAGAAATAGGAGTAGCCATGCTTGTTTACCTAAAAGGACCACACTCTCAGTACAAGAGGGGGAGGGGAGACGCTGCATTGACAGAAGGCAGGCAGAGTGAGTACTCGAGTTGCAGCTAAAGGCTTCTTTTCCCTCTTTACAACCAACACAACCGTTTTATCCTTCCATTTCAGCTAAATGGATGGATTTGCAAAGAGCACTGCAACACTGCGCCAGGCACCTTTGGATTGCATTATTATATAACACATGAGAGCAGAAAATGCAAGACCACTCTTTTCCCCCCCTCAATGTATAACAAGGACTGCACACATAAATGTTGACAACGTTGCAAATATCGCAACATTTTTAACACAATCCCTTACATAA
>VOQK01036907.1:4028-14804 GCA_015052645.1 Benitochromis conjunctus
AATGACGTCATGTAAAATTTGACCTTGATGCTGTGACTACTTTTCCAGACCTCCAAGTTCACAGCGCTGGGTCCAGATTTGTTTTGGAAATTTCCTTTTTAATTATTTTTTAGTAGATATCAACATGGAATGTTCAGGGCTGAAAAGTGTATTTAAGGTGTGTTAGAAGCTAAAAACAAATTGGTTTCACACCCACTGCAGGAGTCACAGTTGAAAGTTAAAATTTGGTTTTGTTTAGCATTTTTTACAATAACCAACTCTGAGCATCATTGGATACATCATAGTTTAAAATATACAGGGTTTCATTAAATATGTTAAAGTTATTGTATAAAACACCACGATAGTGTGTGTGCGTGTGTGTGTGTGTGTGTGTGTGTGTGTGTGAAGCTTCCTCGGATGTGAATGGTTCTTTAAATTCTCAGAATGCTTTTATTTTGAAAGACTGGATGCAAAGAGATTCAGTCTCACAGAAGAACTGCTTTATTTTGAAGGTCTATGTGAATGGCAGCTTCCTTTAGCTCCATCCAGTCAGTTAGCTGACTGCAAGTCATTACACACTTGGAACATCTGCTCCAGAAAGTGTCAGGCTGAGCTCATAAGGAGGAAATTGAACTGAAGGGTTGGAGCTTTGGGAGGGGCTTTAGTTATGGGAACAGGAAGTGATTTCACAAACTTCTAGTCATATTGATTAATGGAACTCTGAACACACTGAGGTAGAGGCATCTGATAATCAATCATCTGGAAACACTGATTGGTTGGAAATCTAACTGGTCACAACAGCTGTCAGGTGGGAATGATGACATCATCATCACACCTTGGTGCTTGGCAATTGGTCATCATCTTCCTCCTCTTCTTGCTCCTGTTCAAGAGGGGGTGGGTCATCAGATGCCCTGAAACCTGTGAAGGTGGGGCTGATGGGGAACCGCCGGAGCCAACGAGTCCGTCTGAGCACGGCCATCACAAAGGGAAGGTCGTAGGTGGAGGAAGAGGAGGAAGAAGAGGAGGAGTTCCACTCAACGAGCCCTCGCTCCTCTCTGGTACCTGAACACAGAGGAAGAAAGCAGGACTGAGAACCACTGTGTGTGTGTGTGTGTGTGTGTGTGTGAGTGAGTGTGTGTGTGTGTGTGTGTGTGTGTTACCTGGGATGGTGTTATCAAGACAGAATGCCAGAAAACCTCCAACAAACATCTCAGTGGAGAGAAGAACGGTGAGGATCTGATCCAGCTCAGAAACACCTGAAACACCAGAAGCAAAACTCTTAATTGGTGCAGAGATTCATCATGGAGACAGGTAAGCACAGACAGGTGAAGGGCAGAGACAGGTAAACATTCAGCCACGGTGTGAGAGTAGAATATTTATAAGAGTGACTCACAGCATGGTTGAAATAGGTGGACTAACATCTACAGGTGGAGCTAGCAAGGTTAAAGGAGGAAATTATATATATATAAAAGAGGATGTCTGTTTGTCTGTCCGGCTATGCATTTCCATACGGCTGCACGGATTGGGACCAAAGTTGGTACAGAGGTGCATCTCATGCCCCCGAAGCCCGTAGTGCTACTCCCGGTTCCATCCGATGCATACTTTTCGTGGTTTTCCCATTATCGTTTTTCTCATTACCGAACCCTGCTTGGCTTACGGAATGATGATGTCATACCTCCTTGGCTTACGGAATGATGATGTCATAGTGCCTTTGATCCCTTTGAAGTTAGTGGAAGAGGACTGTTGAGATCAGCAAACCATCTGTACATATACACCCCCACAGGAAAAACTGCCAACGTCGTCTATAAAGAAGTGCTGTAAGCCGTCCCCCATCAGTTTCGCGTTCCGGAAATAAACAGTTTTCTATTGTGCCTTTTTACACTAAGCTTTCCGTTTATTTAGATGACTGTCACCATACCTGCTTTGCTCCTTTACCTACAAATCCTGCTATGTTACCATCAATTCCAAGTTCCAAATTTCCCCCTTCTCCGGGTCCTATCCTTCCCGAGCAACGCCGGGTAGCCTGCTAGTTACTGATAAGAATGCTGAGCATCATCAGGAAGTTTATTTGATCTTGTAAAGCAGGTGTCGATGTTTCTGGTCTTGTATGTAAAATAAAACATCATCTGCATAAATGTTCACTTTCTGCTGTTGATTCATGGCATTATTGATCCCATTAAGTCATATTGATTATTTGACGCTGTGGCGGGGGTTTGGAGCTTCTCATGTTTGCCTGTGAATGACGAACCAGTGAAATGTATGATAAATTAATTCAACCAATGAACGACAGTTCATTTTTCTTAGATGGTGTTTTCTCACCATCTAATGATCTATATGAGACTGTCTGATGTACAAATTTAAACTGGGCTTTAAATTGTGTTAGAAATGAGAGAACATGTCAGTTTTTTATCTTCCTTTCAAAGAGGCGAGCCCCAGGGTTCAGTTCTGGGCCCGCTGCTCTTTGTTTCAGATGAAGTTGCAGAAAGTTAAAGATCAGCGCTTAACTTTCAGAGACAACTTATCTATAAAGACAAAAACTGCTTATTTATTTAAAACTATTTATTTATTTATCGTCCTGGATTTTAAATTTTGAACCTAACACATGAAAATGAATGCTAGCGTTCTACATTTTCCTGTAGATACTGCCAAACTTGATCATTATAATGGTTTTTGGGTTTTATTTGTAAAGGTCTTTAGAACCTCACCCTGCAAACTCTGATTCTTTTATCTGAACCCTGCCGTTAGTTAGATCAGTGTAGTGGTGGTGCTGCAATAGGCAAAGGCTGCTGGGGGGTTCCCATGATGCCTCTCTTTTTCACTCACTATGTGTTTATGCACCTCTCTGCATTTAATTATTAGTTATTATTAGTGCTGTCAGTGTTAATGCGAACTGATCCGCATTAACGCATCAAAATAGGCAAATCCCAGTTAACGAGTTAATTGAGATTAATCAGTGTGAGGGGTTACTCGGCGTTAACACGTTAATGCGGCTTAAACGCATTAATGCCGTTTTCACGACTAACGCAATTAATAATGAACCCATCTGGAACACAGACTGACTCACAATCCCAGAAATGTCTCTGTCAACACATTTCAGGCAGTTTGTCCAAAGTTTGTCCGTTCTGGCTTCAGACGGGTTGAGTGCATTCAAAAGTTTAATCGCATTAATCGTGATGACCACGTTAATGCCGTAGTAATCGTTGACAGCACTAGTTATTATTCATCTCTGGCTCTCTTACTCAGCATGTCTTTGTCCCGTCTACTCCCCTCAGCCCCACCCGTCACAGCAGATGGCCGCCCCTCCCTGAGCCTGGTTAATTTGGACCTTTCTTGAATTTAATTGAGTTGCATAATCACCTTCTAGTGATTGCTGACGTTAGGAAAGGAATGAAGGTAAACAGGAGATATCCTGCTCTGCTCCTTGTGGTGTTAGGGTTATTTAGGAGGGCAGCCATGGACTGGAACTATACACAGGTACACAGAGACTTACCTGTCTGGATGGAGTTGGGATGTGTGTCCAGGTACGTCGGCAGCGTCAGACCAAAGAACATGGAGAACCCAAGAACAAACAGATTTCTGGACGAGTTTAAATCGACCAGCTGCAGGTTTGACAGACCGACAGCTGTGATCATACCTGAGAGACACCGGCACATATGGTTTAGCGCAGCACCACCACACCTGAATAGACGCCTGTTACCTGAGACTCACCGAAGAGCGTGCAGAACATTCCTCCCAGGATCGGGTCGGGAAGCGAGGCGAACAGAGCTGTGAACTTCCCGACGGTTCCCAGCACAAACATGATGCCGGCACCGTACTGCACCACCCGCCTGCTACCAACCTGCACACAGGTGAAAAGTTCATACACTCCAGCACAAATTAACATGTGAATTTACATGTGAGGATACCTTTCAGGGGGTGTGGTTACCTTGGTGATGCCGAGGACACCTATATTTGGACTAGAGGAGGTGGAGCCGTTTCCTGTCCCTAACAGACCTGCAATGATGCAGCACATGCCCTCTATGAAAATTCCCCTGAAACAAATAAAAACAGACATGATCAACACCTGTTTGGGGGTCGAGTCTGTCTCATAAGGTGTGTTCCTGTCTCACCTGTTGATTGCATGAACAGGAGGGGGCGTGGCTCCAGACAGGCGAGCACAAGCATAATAATCTCCAATTGACTCCACGATGCCTGCCATCGTCGCACTCAGCATGCCCAACACTCCAGCAACCGTTATCACAGGCAACCCCCACTGGCCTATCAGAGAGACACAGGAAGTCAGAGAATATCATCATGATCCTTCATTCGCTGATGTTCAGCTTAAAGCATTAAAAACACACCTTTGGGTGAGATTTTATCCCAGACTGTACACATAGAGTCTGAAGTTACACAAAGTCTTTTTCATAAAGTGACCACACCTCCACTGAGAGTTTCGCCCCCTTGCTATTTTTTTTAAATATGGCATCAACATGGACCCATACGGCTGGGACGTAGCCTACTGCTACCTGCTGAAGGTAGCATAGTGACTGTGGATCAGAACCTCAGAGAAACTGAAGTGATCCACCTCACCACCAACTCACCAACACACAGTCAGCACTGAAACAACCTCGTGACGGTGACATGATGAGATTTTCTGACAGGTGAGCGTCTTTCAAACCTCAAACCACCTGGATTTTACATATCTTTTACATGTCTGTCATTGGTTGGTGTCTTACATGGATAGGGCATCCTGAACCAGGGCGATGATGTCATGATGTCCCCTCGGGCATCAGTGCGACCTTTGTGTCCATAGCGATCAGGGTCTCTTGGCAACAGGTCGGTCAGAGTGAGAACATAACAGATGAGCCACACCAACATGATGGCAAGGATGATCTGAAAGAGGGCGGAGCAAAAATTTTAATTACATCATCACTGATCATCATTGATTTGTGTTTATCTTTACTTACAGGAAACAACTTGAAGATCTGGACTCTGGTGGCCCTCAGACCTTTCTTCCTGCTATACACAGGAACAGGAAGTGATGTCGCCCTTAGGTACTGAGCGAACAGCACAATCAGCAAAATACACCTGCAGAGAGAGAGACAAGTGTTTGTCTCTCCAATGTCCTATATTCATGGATATGTAGTTCATTACAGCAGAACAGAAACAGGTGTGTCCAGGTATCTCACAGTGCTGACAGGCCCCAGTGGGACCCAGCTCGGTCTCCAGCAGTGGTGAAGACTGAGAGACCAATCAGTGAGATGGTGGGCGTGATGGTGAGCGGGCCGATGTACTCCAGCAGTAACCCAGGTAACCCACACAGACCAATCACGAGCTCCACCAGGCTGGACAAGATAATGGCACCCTGAATCTGCAAACAAATAACTTAAAAAGCAAGTAAACAAACAAAAGCCGCTCCACAGACATGACGACTTGGATCCAACCATGAGGTGCTGGTACTGATGAGTCCAACAGAAACATATTTGAATCACAGAGCTCTGAAAAAGGATTTGGGGCTGAACCAGGTATCTGCAGGTGTGGCTCTGGGTTCTCAGGAATTAAAGTGCTTTCATTTCATAGTGAAGCCTGTGAAGGAAAACACATTCTGGATTTGAAGAACTGGTTCAGGATTCAGAAGGTCCAAGACCAGTGCAGAGTCCACATCAGTCCTCCTGAATAAGGTTCCACCTGATTCAGGTGTCTGACTTTAGCCAACGTCAGAAACTTTCTCTAAACTGGAAGTTCACAGATCCACAGGATTCAGACAGACCAGCACTGTCCAGAGTGCTGGTGTCTTCCAGGAACCAGTTCAGGTTTAGGTCTGGCCTCTCACCATCCTCAAACCACTGTGCCCAATTAAACCCACCTCGACCCACTGGAAACTACCTGCTGAGGAACAGTGATCGTACCTCTCTGATTCGAGGCTTCCAGATGTGTGAGGTGTTCAGGGGAAGACTCCAGTTCCCATAAATCTCCTCTGTAGAGGAAAAAACAAATCACATGAGAGCATGTTGTTTATTTACAAATAACAACCAGTAACAATCAAACAGACTCCCACCTTCACTGGGACACCGCCACCTGTCCAGACTGAGGATTGCCTGAGCAGGAATCAGGAACGCAAACGCACTCGCCTGAAAGAGAGGAAGTCTACACACAAACACGTATAACTGTCAGACTCTGCCCACTCGCCTGACTCCTTCAGACTCACCTGACTCCCTCAGACTCACCTGACACCCACGGTGGTCTGGATGAGAGTCGTGATGCCAACGGTCGTGAAAATGGTTCCAATCAGCTGACTGATGGTGTTTTGGTCTCGACCAACACACATGGCCTCAGCCAGAAGAAACGGCACAGCCACTGTACCACTAAAGCACGTCAGGTAATGCTGCAGACAAGGTAAAGTAGGTAACTTTCACCTGTCACAAACGTCAAACTGGAGTCTACAAGGTAGCTATCCTAGGAATGTTTCATCTAACCACCAAATTTGCAGCTGTGATCAAACTACAACTCCAAACAACCACATCTAAGATTTAAATTTAATTTAAACCAGTTTAGAAACAGTTTTGCTTTCTTTGCTTCCTTGGTTTTCTTTTCACTGAATAGTAGAGCAAATAATTTTGCTTCTTTTGGCATAATGACAATAAAACATTCTTATTCTGATAATCCCAGGTTAAACCCAGTTTAAACTGGCATAATCCCATGTTAAACTCAGTAAATCCCAGGTTAACCCTTAAGTGTACTTAGGGGCACTTTGCAAGGTTTGGAAGAACTTTCAAGGATTTCCAAGTAGGCTTAAGGGTTAAACCAGTGTAATCCCAGTTTGAACCTAGTAATTCCAGGTTAAACCAGTATAATCCCTGGTTAAACCCAGTAATCCTTGTTTAAACCAGTATAATCCCAGGTTAAAGCCAGTATAATCCCGGGTTAAAGCCAGTAATCCCTCTTTAAACAAATATAATCCCAGGTTAAACCAATGTAATCCCAGTTTGAACCTAGTAATCCTTGTTTAAACCAGTATAATCCCAGTTTGAACCTAGTAATCCAGTCTAAACCAGTAATCCATGTTTAAAATCTTAATCCCAATCTCAGTAATACCATTTTCACCTATAATTGCAGTCTCACCTGTAATCCCAGTAGAATACATAGGTACCAGGGTGGGACGTCTTCAATGGTGTAAATCATGTCTGACCCCACCCTCTGCACATCCATTGGTTGCCTCTTTTTGTTCTCTTCTGTCCTTGGCATGTTAGGTTTATTTGGTTTGTAGCCTCGCCCCTCATGACTCTGATTGGACAGACAGAAACACCTGGTTATCAGGTACAGGAAACATCATGATTCACTTAGTAACCATTATCGATTATATATTTGTTCCTATCATTGAATACATGTGAGAAGTCAAAACAACACAACACCAAAGAAGAAGAAAAAACAGAAGATGTCCTTTCTCTGCATGTCATCGCCGTCACTCCAGGTCCCCGCGTGGAAGTCAAACGCACACACCACCCACCCACCCACCCACAGTCTATGTAAGACATGTCACAGTGTCCACGATTAACCCGAAGCCACAGAAACACCCAGTAAATTAGTCTGAAAAGATCCAGGCCTGTAGCTGTATGGAGGTCAGTTTACCACACCTGTTGTTTGTAGGTCAGTGTGTGTTTAACTTATCATACCCTTCATTTAGCAAACCTGCCCTACTCTACCTGTCCTACAGTCCACCTGCTAAACTCAGTAAAACAAAACTCAGTGATCAGTAATGACTTTACCTGAAAGTCAGCTTCCATTTCACCTGTGGCTGTTTGACTTCGAGCAGCAGAGACAGTTGAGTTTTAGAGTCTCAGGTGAAAGTCCACACAGATTAACAGAGATTATTAACCATCACACACACACAAGGCTAACCTGTCTGTGTGAGGACCCTGACCTGATTACAGCCCAGACCCATAAAACCAGAGGAGAACCAGAGTCATAGAACCGGATGCACCCAGTATAACCAGTAAAACATGCAAGAAACTCAGTATAACCAGTAAGATACTTAATATAACCAGTAATAACTGGTAACGTATAGGTAAGACACCGAGTATAACCATTAAGTATAACCACCTATATAACTTCAGACTCACCTGTACAGCTGCTACTGCTCAGCTGTAGGTTTAAATTTTTCAGAATAAATGCTTCTATTGATGAAACGTGGCATTTATTTTGAAAAAAAAAAAAAGCACTTCCTGCAGATTGCGTCCAATAACCCGGTGAGAACAGAGTCTGACACATGCAACTTTTTATTGCAGTTTGTTTACAACTTTACAAGAAGGAGAAGAAGAATTTCCTGTTTGCATCATTTTAAAGACATAAAAACATGTGAGGAGCAAACCTCCAGGTAACACACAGGTTTACCCTTTGGATGTTGTGGAGACGCTGTCACAGCACAACACCTGTTACAGCTACTATGCTAGCAGTGTCCATCTGCTTGCAGCCTCTGTGGCAAGCTATGCTAACACATCTCTGCTTCAGGTGTGTGGGAGGGGTGGAGCTTCATCGCCAGGTGAGGATTCCAGAGGACAGTGCATTCAGGTGCAGCAGTAAAGTCTGTAAATCTCGGTCACATCACTCCTTAAGCTACGAGCTGATTAGTTACTGGCTGATTGTTGAATGACTGCTGATTGGAGGACGCAAAGTATAGCATTTGATGTCACTGATCTAAAGCAGGTATCCATGGAAACGGGCAGTGATCAGACCAGAGCAATACATTTCTTATAAATATAAACTCTTCACTTAAATAATTATTGATTATTAATCATCTGTAACCATGTGATGATCCAGGTCCGCCCACAGCCTCTCAGCTAATCACAGCGCAGGATTCTGAGTGTCAGCAGCTCTTCAGCGTTGTGCTGCAGAGAGAAAGAGAGAGTATTGATTAGGATCACCTGTTCAGACAGGTGAGCGTCCCTGTGATGTTAAGCAGGTGTTACACATTTCTGCTGATTGGCAAACAGCATGGACACACCCACCAAATGCTTTTAGCACCGGTTTCACATTCTCATGATGAGAGATGATCATCAGCCTCACTGATCTGTGATATTTGTTATTGATTAACTATTCAGACAGAGGGCACTCGTTTTTCACTTCCTGTTAATTAACTTGGATTCAGAAACAGAAAGTGACCTCATCATTATGAACATTTTCACTGATGATGCTTGCATGAATCAATATGTTAGTGATCAGTGATTGGCTGAGTGGCTCGCTGAGATCATGTAATGACTGAGAGTCACCTGCAGATGGCGCCTCATCGTTGTGGCGAGTCAGACACAAAATTACAAATTTATTCCAGCAAAGCTGGTCTCTAAGTAAAATCTCAATCAAATCAGGGTCTCATATTTTCTTCACAACAGAAACAGAAAACATGTCCGAGGTGTAAAGTGAACTCTGAAGGTATCTCTGAAGGCAGGACAGGTCCACTGACCCCTCTAACATCAGTCTGTGATGGTCTGTGAGCCAAGGACAGTGGCTGTTCTGGTCTGTTGGAGGATTCCAGCTGCTCAGCAGTCCTGATGTTGCTTTCATGATGCCCCAGATGTTGTCAGCTGGTCAGAGGTCTGGACTGCAGCTGGACTCTTAGTATAGATGCAGTCTGCGGTTTAGCATCGTCCTGCTCAGGCATTGTGGTCACATGTGGCGTCTTCGCGATGTTAGCTGCAACCTCACGTGTGGAGCTGCTCGCAGACGCTGGTTTCTGGGAGTGTTCCTGAGCGCGTGCGCTGGTGCTGAAGGTCACGGTTATCTGCCTCGTCAAGACTCCTCCAGGTTCTCTGATAGGACAACATTCTGAAACTGTTCCACAGTTAGTGACGGGTAAAACCTCCTACATGTTTCCTGCATTTTTATTGTGAATAAATTACAAGTCCATGAGATTCTATTGTACTGACATTTTACTCAGAGACCAACTTTTTTGGAACTTTGGTTCTAAATAAAAACCTGTCCCGGTGTGTCTGTGGGAACCAGTTTTTACTGGTTAACCAGCCCTGGGCTTTAGAGAGTTAATCATGCAAATCATGTAATCAAACTAAGACAGGTGAGCTGAAACCTCACCTGCACAGTCAGAGGACGTGGACACAGACAAAGAGAGGCATCAGGCATTAGGTGATCCTACCTGTGTTTTCTTTTAATCAATAATAATGATTTAAATCAATAACAGTTACAGTGGAACCCCAGGTTACGAGCAGCTCGGTATACGAGTAATTCGGTTTTACGAGCCGTGATCTGAGCAAAATTTCTGCCCGTTTTACGAGCCGTGCTCCGATACGTCACCGCTAGTTTCTATTTCGCCTTTCTTACCCAGAAACCTCTACCCCTTCTACGACACCTGCTTGGCTCACTTCCGTACGTACGTACAGCTAAGAAAGTGCAATTTTAGTTTTTTTTTTTATGTGAAGGTGCTGAAAATGCAGCCAAAAAGGCAAAAACAGACAATTATCATAAAATGTATCATACGTTCCTACGTAATGTTAAGTGTATGTAGGCTAAGTTTAAAGTTTAGAAAATGTATTTTTTTTTACAATTCATGCAGTTAAGAAAGTGCAATTTTAGTTTTGTTTGAAGGTTAAGAAAGTGTTGTTTTAGTTTTACCGTACGTGTACCGTAATCTACGTATCGTGCCAGTACGTATCTAGTCCTCCCTCCCTCCCTCCCTCCCTCCTCAGCCGCTCTCCATTAACTGCAATCGTCTGCCGCCAAGGTAAGGTTACATTTTCTTAAGTTGGTTTATCTTTTATTTAACTATATTTACTAATACAGTATTTTGATGTTTGTTTCTTATTTAAAAGC
>VOQK01036908.1:0-27946 GCA_015052645.1 Benitochromis conjunctus
CGAGATAAGAAATACATGAGAACGCGCACACGCACACACACACACACACACACGCGCACGCACACGCACACACACGCACACACGCACACACACACGCACACACACACACACACACACACACACACGCACACACACGCACACACACACACACACACACACACACACACACACATGCAGACATAATTTTATACATCATATCTTCAGTGTCTCCTCTATGACAGATATCCTGAAATGCTCTGGTTTTTGTATCAATGCCTCACCAGAGCCATAACTGGCTGGTTTGCCTGAAACTGCACCTGCCTCCTAAAACCACTAACTCTTCATCCTCACAGAGCTCAGTATCAGGGGGATCAGATTTGGTTAACTGGGCTATGAACGAGTTTGTCCATCCATGGTCTCCCTCTCTGCTTTGTCGTGAGTATATTTAAGTTTGGGTTGAGGTTACTTCAAGTTTATTTGTGCTTCAATTTCTGTGCTCCGTTTTGATTTAATCGTTCTAGTAAATTTCAAGCTCTATTTCCTGTGACATCTTTAAGTTTTTGATTCTTCTGGTGATTAGTTTCAGTGTTGCACCGTGTTTCCGTTCATCTCTTGGGGAAAATTACGTTGGTTTGACCTTCCTCAGGGTTTCCAGGTGTGTTCCTCCTAGTCCTAACCACTCATCTGTGTATAAATAGTCCTAACCACTCATCTGTGTATAAACAGTCCTAATCACTCCTCTGTGTATAAATAGTCCTAACCACCCCTCTGTGTATAAATAGTCCTAATCACCCCTCTGTGTATAAACAGTTCTAATCACTCCTCTGTGTATAAATAGTCCTAAAATGAGAAATGTCCACTCTGAATGAAAACACAGAGTGACCAACACAGGTGCACGTGCAGTAAAACTACTGATCCAAAAAGTTCTGTCAGTATTGGCTGCTAAGCCAATGATCAAAAATGCTTGGAAGTGCCATCTACCCATAATTAAGGAGAAAGGAGAAACTTGGACACGAAGGGGGAAAGAAACAAGCATGATTACATGCAATCTAATTTTCACTTGTAGACTTTCTGTTGTAGCTTGTTTCTACCATGTAGTTCTGCAGTACATTCATAACTTGAATTATTGCAGCTGACAGCTGATTGACAGCTGCAGAATTCAGCAAAATGATGCACGAGGTGGGTAACAGGAACTGGGGGAAACTTGTTTCCAGTGTCAGTGCTGACGTATGGCTGCTGTGGAGGATATGAGCCTGAAGCAAGTCGTGAATGAGGCTGGGACCATCGCTGCACTGACTGGACTTGCAGCATTAAAAATAAATACATGAGAGAAAACTAGACTCTCTCAGGACTCAGCAGACATCGAGCAAGAAGAGGAGGAAACTCATGAATAGGACTGAAGTATTGAAAGTCTCAAGGGTTTGGTTCAAGATATGTATAAAGTTATGGAAAATAATCCTGTAGAAAATAGTTTGATGGTGCGTACTTCGTGTGTTTAAAGCCTTTTAGTAAGACTGTCATGAGTAAGACCAAATGTGGCTGAGGTCAGGATACAGTGCAGCACAGCCACGTTTACCACACCAGCCTAGAAAAACATGTTTCCATGTGGAGTCCATTCTGTGTGCGAATGACGGAGGACGAACACGACCAAAACAAGGCAAGAAGTGTTTGAACACCGATGATACGAGCACGAAGAACACGAACCTGTGATGAGGAAGAGCAGGAGCGACATCAGCACATTCCACGAGCTGCTCAGTCACATAGTTTAAAGTTATAGTGGAGCCGGTGGGCTGGTGAACAAGGCAGACAGAGGTTTGAGAGAGATCATGATTACAGGTGAGAGAAAGGTAACTGTTAGCAGCAGGTTTCTGCCTGGACTGTGGGGACGTTGTCCTCATACTGTCGGACGGAGACTTCAGGAGAGTCTACAAACTCAACAGGATAACTGTCTGAACTGTACCAGGCGCTCTTTCATGAAACTTCGCAGAGAGGTGCATCATGGTTAAAGCAGGAACTCAGTAAGTACTGATGGCAGTCTCTGCCTGCATGAAGAATGATACATACAGGGATGAGCGAGGCCGGCGGTGTGTGGACCGCTGGCCCGTCCACGGCCTTCAGACTAAAACTCTCAGTTGCTGCTCTGATGAACTAGTCGTTTGGTGCTTAATCATCTCTGCGTTTCTGCTGTGTGGAGCGTTTCGGAGAACATGTGTGGGCTTCACTGTGGCAGAGGTTGGATACAGCTGGGACATAAAAGGTTCAGGAGATGCTACACCATGACAAATGCTTTTGGGTGATTTTGAGCAGCCGAGTCCTCACTGAGCTGATTTTACAAAGTCTAATTCACACCAATTATTTTTAAAATATTCTCAGCGTGCACTGAAGGAAAGCATCAAACCCCAAACTGTTTATGAGGAGCTTCTCTTTTTTGCCAACAGATAAAACATTTTTACTCGGACTTTAGTGCCAAACAATCCACAGAGGTCAGAGGTCAGACAGCTTCTGCCAGGAAAATTAAAAGTTTGCAGCGAGATGACTTCATTAAAACTCTGCTGGCTACGACTTCTTCTCCGGAGAATTCGGGTCCATTTTAAGCTCCAGATATTTTCAGAGCGTTCTGTGCCTCTCACCCAGTCATGAACATCAGTGTTGAGTCTCCCTCACGACCTCCTCTGGGATATAATACAGCAGCTCAACAGGCCTCATCGCTTTCCTGCTTCACCTGCCACCTTCCATCATCGTCAGCACCGCCGCCGGGGCTCTGTTGATGGAGGCAGTTTGTGCACCGCCTCCCCCTGCCACCAGTCTGTTCACCGAAACAACCACTTGTTTTATTTTAAAGTGCGATCCGTAAAATTCCTGTTCTAAACTTTATCTGCAGCACACACAGCTGCCAAACATCCCAAGAAGAAGAAACAAGATCTCACATTATCATTGACACAGCTGCATTCAGAGAGTCCGTCATGTGAATGCGTGGACGGATTTCAGCCCATTCGCCCACTCTGAGTCAGTTACTCAGCTCAGGACAGTGGGAGGACTGTGGAAGGAGGCCGAAGCGTCCAGAGCGGAGACCAGACTCCACCCGGACGGCTCCAGCCGACTGGATCCCGGGGCCTCGTGGCTTTGAAGCAGCAGTCTGTCTCTCACTCCATTTACACATAATTATTAGGAAGCTGCATGTCTGAGCATTCGTGTTATTACCGAGCTACTACAGAGTTCTAGGTCGATCCGAAACCTTAATTAAAGTCAAACCTGAACATTTAAGAAAGTCAAAGTGAGGTTTTGGTTTTTGTAGGAGAATATCTCTGTGCACACAGCCACATCTTTTCAGTCATGCAGTCTGTCAGTTTCTTCATCAGCTTTTTGTGCAGCAGCCTCAGACGCTGCTCTGATGTTCTTCCTTCACCATAAGTCTCCCATTTAAAAAGGGCCCACAGGTGAGGTGAGGTGAGGAAGGGGCCACGTTATTACTCTTTCATTATTTGGAGTGCTTTCGTGCGATGGAGCGTCATCCTGCATATAAATCATGGTCTTCTTGAAAGATGAAAACCTTGGTTTTGAGTCCATCTTCAGCCTGAAAAGGTCCAACTGGTCCACCTTAAATAGCACCGGCCCAAACCAGTACACCAGCTCCACCTCCCTTTCAAGTCTTTGGTGGTTCATGTGTGTGTGTGTGTGTGTGTGCGTGTGTTGGGGGGGGGTGTCTGACAACTTGTTTCTTGTGACCTGCTGAGTGTTTGCAGCAGATGGCTGTGGTGGCGGTGTGATCACTCCTCAGCATCGTAGCAGTTGTAAGAGTGCTGCATCCCTCTGAAAGTCGTTAAATCTCTTTTTTTTGGCCTGAGGAAACGAAGTCATCTAACATAATTATGCAAACTTTGATAAACGGTGCTGAAATCCAATAAGCATTCAGGTTTGCACAGCTTGAAATATGCATAAAAGCGATGAAATGGTCCATCACACGTGCTCCACCCCTGAATGAAAGGTGGCAGCTGAAGGCGGAGGCTGTGGTGGTCCACTCTCCGGCTGCTAAAACGGGCTTTTCTGACAATATAAACTCACGTAAATGATACATGAATGATACACAAGCACGAAGCGTCAGTAGAAATCCGTCACATCTTGAACGTGCATTTCATTTTTCATGGTCTCCAAACAGCAAAGCTGAGTTGACTCGCTGGCTCGTGACCCGAGGCCGACAGAGGACAAAAGCTGAACTCATCCGTTCAAATTAAAGTGAAAAATCGAAATGTAATCCACAGTGATCAAATTCTGCGTCCACAGAGAATCTCTGATGATATCTCCATCCCTGCGGTGTCCTTCTGGCCCAAACGCTCAGATTACAGACGTCACTGATGTTGTTGCAGGTGAAATTGTCCCCAGGTCCGTTTAATCACTCGATACACGTACGGCTGCAGAGATTGTCATCATCGTCAGCCTGCTGAGAGCTTTTCAGCTCAGCTTTAACGTCTTGACATTCACGAGCAGGAGCATAAATGAAACTCGCTGTTTTCGTTTTAGAAGTCTAACCTTTCCCCGTAAGCCGCTCCGTGTTTCCTGGAGGCACAAATGTGCGCTCAGGTACGGCGTGTTCCCACCTCGTGATTGTTTGGTCTGTGGCACCAGCTCATCGCGTTCCTCTTTACAGCTGCCACACTTTCAATTAAGATTCATCTGTTTCTATAACACAACAATTTATTTCAAATGTCCAACCACGGTTTGCCGTCAGAGACTGAAAGCTTCATATGTCACAGAAATTATGACTACTGCAGCCAGTGAGACGTTCCTATTGGATGAATTGTGACTGGGCTCTGTACACAGTTCAGTGTTGGCTCCCCCACCACACTGTTTCTGATGTCTGAGGATATTAGGAGAAAATAAAAAGCTGCTGTGTGTGAAGAAACTACGTGCAGGAAACGACCCCACCAACCAGCTCTGAAGCTCATCGGGCTAATCTCGCTTTTCTATCAGAACTTTATTCCATTGCACATCTCACAGTGAAACCACCCAGTGAAAACAAAGTTATCACATGAGCTTTGTCAGCACATAGAATAACCTCTGCTGCTGGTCTGCTGGGACCATCGCTAGGGTTTACAGAGAATGACCCGCAACACCCAGAGAGTGGGATGAGTGTGATGAGGCTACGGTGATCGGACGGTAGGGTGAAAACATGGATGCATGGATCCAGCCCGCCTTGTATCAATGACGTGATGATGATGATGATTGCAGTGCACCATCATCTTCCTCCTTCCAGCGATGTGGTAACGCTCCTTTTTAAAGTTGCAGAGTCAGTAACTGTAGCCAATATTCATTACATTTATAGGACATACATTTCACTAACAGCTCACTTATTCACTTATTCATATTTATGACTTTCCCTGTGTGGGTTTCCTCGGCTGCTCCAGCTTCCTCCCACAGTCCGGACCTTCATGTTCGCTGGTCTCAATTTAGGATCAATAAACTGCTTCAGCTGCACAGAATAAAGTGCTGTTTGAATGCTTAGTCTGTGTAAATGCAGCCATTTTCCATTCGAAGCTCGTTACGTCGTCTCCATCACCGGTGTTTGTTTCCAGCAGCAGCTTTTCTGCAGTTTCTTTGTCGTTACCGTGAATGAGACTGACAGCAGGCAGAGAAAAGAACAGGAGGGAGGAGGAGTTAAAGGTGAATGAGGTGAGCGTTTGAAGGAATGCCAAAGAGAGAGAGATGACGAGGTGAGGATCACCATACTGAACTGAAACCACAAAAACTGGGCCGGAGGTTATAGAGAGCTGCTAACCCTGCACGTTGGACAGAAGCCCACATGGAGCATCAGCAGGATCATCATTAAACTGTGAGAATTTCAGGACCATGGACAGCGCGCATGATTTTCAGACACTCCCCCAAGAAATGTGCAATCAGTTTTTATTAGTTAATTGATTTTCTTATATTAATCAATCAGTCAAGTTATTAATCCATTCGACTGCCGTGTTTCCATCAGCTCCATTAAAACAAAATCAGACGAACAAAATGACATTTTGACAAACTTGATTTTTATCAACAGATTTGACAGAAACTGTAAGACTTGAAACGGTCATGGTTGTGGGTCATGTGACCCAGCCTGTTGAGTCTATGGCGTTTTTTGTCCTTCCATGTTTCCCCAGCCCGTCATGTCTCTCTCTCTCTCTGTTCCCTCGCTCCTCCTCTCTTCTGCCTTTCCTCCTGTGTCAGGTTCATGTGTCAGTGTACGCCTCTGTGTTTCCTGTTTTATTTTGATAGTCTTGTGTTTTATGTTCGGTGTGTTTAGTTTTGCTATCAGCTGTGTTCCCCATGTGTTTCCACTCCCCTCGTCTCCTCTCTGTGGATTTTTCTGTCGTTCGTTGTCAGGTCTTCTGCTCGTCCACCCGTGTCCGGTCATCTCTTCATGGTCTGTATGACCATGATCCACGCTCCCTGTGCTTAGTTCTTTGTTTAGCTTTTCCTACATTAGGTTTCTAGTTAGTTTATCACGGTGTGCTTTTGCCTTTGTTTCTCATCTTTTTTCCAGCCACCAATAAATGGCTTGTTTTTTGTTAAATCTGATTCCTGGCTTCAGCGTCTGCATTTGGGTCCTCTTAAATAAACACAAGGTTTGCTGCTGCAGAAATAAATGAGGGCATGCTATGCATACATGATCTGTGTATGGCATATGACAAACAATTTTTTACATGCTATTTTGTGCCATTTGATAAATCAGGCCCTAAAAAGTTAATGTTTACACAGTATTATTAATCAGTTTCTACACCACCTCTTCCACAAGTCCACTGAGGTCATTTCATGATTAGGATTATGCATCTTAAAGTGAGAATAGATGATGGATTGAGACCTACAGCACAGCGAACACTCAGCTGGGCTGAATGGTGCCTGAGTACCTCGCACAGTTTGTGCATTTGTGAGTGAATGAAAAACATTTGTCGAGCTTTGCTAAGGATAAATACAACTGCAATCTATTTACCTGGACAACAGAGACCAACAGTCAAACAAAATGAAAAGGTTTAGTCACACATGTGCCAGATATTTGGTGTTCAACCAAACTGGTCTTTGAGAAAATAAGAACCAATCGCCACCTGCCAAAAACACCTGGTTGAGCAGGAGGACAGAGCGAGCCCGTCCATTTTCCTGGATAATCTTCACAACAGAGCCGAAAAACTGTAGTAATATTCAGAGCAACAGGTGGTTCAGTGCAACAAAACATTTTTATACACTAAACAGTGTGCAGAGCAGAAACCTGGAGACAATTATCTTGTATGCATGTTGAAGTTAGTGTCTTTCCTGTTTTCCATGTGGCTCTCACCTCTGACCAGCTTCCGAGCGTTTGTAGGGCCTGTATCACAGCAGCGCCTCAGATAAGCAGTGGAGTACACATCATAATTTGTCTCATTCTCCTTTTTCTGCCACATGTGCTTTCAGCAAAACCTCCAACAATGGCAGCAGCAGTAAGGGCCAACAACAACACACACAAAGACTGACACATCAGAAACACACAGAGCTTGTTGCAGCAGCAGTTTAAGTCAGACTTTTCCATTTTCTGTCTCTGATATGAAAACAGCGACAAAAGTTCATGTTTATTCATGAAATGCTCACAAAAAGAAAAGCCCCCGGAAAAGCCCTCAAGTCACAGAGTTTACAAAACGACACTGTAGTAGATGGAGTGTGAGTGCGTGTGTGTGGACGGGCTGCTCTTCTACGTCTCTGCGAGGACTCGGCTCACTTTTAGTCCACTGGAGTGAGGACGCTCGTGGTCACTCCTGCACAGAACTGTCTGAGGGATACGACCTGGTTTTAGGATTCAGTATAATGAAGTTAGTTACTGTAGAGCATTTAGCTGGATGGAGCTGAAGATAACGGCCTGGCTGTTATCCAGCAATGAAATAATCCAATTCAATTTTATTTGTATAGTGCCAAATTGCAACAAAAAGGGTGCTTTATATTGTAAGGACCCTACAATAAAACAGAGAAAACCCCAAGAATCAAACAACCCTCTTTGAGGAAGCAATTGGCGACATTGACAAGAAATCGTCAATGTCCTAGGATTGGACACTGCAGAAAATTCACCCCAAATTCCAATCAAGCATTGGTCAGAGAAACTGCAGGCAGGGTGTGCCAGAAGAACACCTGAGAGTGTGAGAAGCTGTATCTGCACAAACAACAGGACAGTCGAGGAGGTGGAGATGTTTGTCCATAATGCACAGCAGCACGTTTGGAGTAAACCAAACACCTCAGCACAGAGGTGCAGTGATGAAGGTTTGGCTGCTGAGTGGACCATGGCCTCCTCTGTTTATTCAAGAGTTTGCTAGATGTTAGGCCGTCTGTCCTGCAGCTAAGGCTTGGACTGAACTGGGTCTTTAAGAGGACAATGATCGTGAGCACAGCAGCAAACAGACAAGTCTAGACAGCAACCTGACTGCAACCTTCAGAGAGCTGTGCATGAATTAATGGACTTCATTGAACTGAAGCTATGCTTTAAAAAGAGGTTCACAGGAAACAACACAAGTTCTTATCATCTCATTATTGAATCATGGTTAGGTGTACTAAGTACACCCCATGATTCCTGTATGGATGCATGCATATTTGTTCCCTCTAACTTTATTCATACTTTGGTGCTGAGATGTTTTTATTCAGATTTGTTCCTCTCAGTTCTGAAACCTTCATGTTATGAAAGTTTTGTGTGGATGAATGGACTCTGTTTTTTCCAACCACTGACGTCAGCATCAGAAATACATTTTGTGTTGTAGCCTGGAGTGTGTGCCCTGCAGCAGCTTCTCACTCTCAGATTTCTTTAGCTTTTCACTCCTGTTGTCGTCACACATCCAACAACAGGAGTTGAGAAAGTTCAGCTTCCTCTGGAGACATTTAAAGTCTGTATGGTGTGGAGTTTTTCACGTATCCAGCCTGCTGCATCAAAATGTTTGATAAGGTGCAGCTCTCCTTTTAAAGCGAAGAGGCTCAGGTGGATGGATGTGTTGACAAAGTGTGTGATCTTGATATAAGAGAGGCCTGTTCACGTCTTGTTTCCTGCTAACAATCAGAGTTTTTCTTTTAATCATCACTGCGACTTTTCCTCAGACAAACACGCTGTAAGGATAAAAAACAAGCAGAAGTCAGACAAAGCGTGCACAGATAAGATGCTCCCAGCAAATTTCATTTCATAGTGCTGCATTTTGATCGAACGGAGATCTTTTCAGGTGCTGCAGACGAGAAGCCACAAAGCACAACGAGGAAGAGAAACACATTCATCACTCAGGTGGTTGTGATCTGCATGATTGAGAGTCAATTTTATCTCAGGCTGAGACAGTCAGAGCAGAGCTGAATAACACTGAGCTTCTGTTTGGAGGAAGGAAACATGCTGAAATTCAAAGTGCAAAAAACAGAGTACACAAAAAAGACTCACTGATTACATCTAATCCATTAACACGGTGAAATACAAAAGGCAGCGTTACACTGACGTGTACGGGTTAAAAGTCGACATGAACAAAAGGAAACTGTGACCAGGTGAGCGAGGGTTGAAGAAGGATCTGAGACTATGGACAAAAACATGAACCCGAGGCAAAGTCTGCCTGCGATGGATGACCAGCATCAGCGAATCATGACGATACGACAAAGAGGTTCAGAGTTAGCTGTAACGGTCTCACACGACCGTGTAGGATGACCGCAATGTGACCCGTGTCTACTGACCAACCAACGGGCAGCTCAACCATAAAAAGGACCTAATGCTAGACCTAAAGCTAGGACTAAAGGTAGACGTAATGCTAGACCTAAAGCTAGGACTAAAGGTAGACCTAAAGCTAGACCTAAAGCTAGGACTAAAGGTAGACCTAAAGCTAGACCTAAAGCTAGGACTAAAGGTTGACCTAATGCTAGGACTAAAGGTAGACCTAATGCTAGACCTAAAGCTAGGACTAAAGGTAGACCTAAAGCTAGGATTAAGCTAGCACTAAAGGCAGACGTAATGCTAGACCTAAAGCTAGGACTAAAGGTAGACCTAAAGCTAGACCTAAAGCTAGGACTAAAGGTAGACCTAATGCTAGGACTAAAGGTAGACCTAATGCTAGACCTAAAGCAAGGACTAAAGGTGGACCTAAAGCTAGGATTAAGCTAGCACTAAAGGCAGATCTAATGCTAGACCTAAAGCTAGGACTAAAGGTAGACCTAATGCTAGACCTAAAGCAAGGACTAAAGGTAGACCTAAAGCTAGGTAAATAGATAAGCTAGCACTAAAGGCAGATCTAATGCTAGACCTAAAGCTAGGACTAAAGGCAGATCTAATGCTAGACCTAAAGCTAGGACTAAAGGTAGACCTAAAGCTAGAACTTACTATAGAACTAAAGCTTTGGGATACCGACACAGCTGCTTTGTGAATGTTTGCATGAACATGATTGAAACAAGGTCGTGAAACCAACCCGGCTTTAGACTCACTCATGTGGGAGCCTCCTGTTAATGTCTCCCTGGGAAAGCACTGACTGTAATTTGTTGAAAGTCTTGAGTATGGTCACCATTTTTACCAAATAGCAGTGACTGAGTAAAGATTATAAGAAACAGCTACAGCGCTTACAGAATTATGACTTCAGATCAAAAATTTATTTGATTTTGTTTAAATAGTGCCAAATCACAACAACAGTCACCTTAAGTTGGTTTATCTTTAAGGTGAAAACTTTAAAATAATACAGAGAAACCCCCCCAAATCACACGACTCATATAAACAAGCACTTGAAATCCAATTAAAACAGAAAAGACGATGGTAGAAGAAGAAAAAAAGGTGGAAGAAATGTTTGAATTTCTTTTTTAATCTTCACGATTATTAAAACCAGTTAGTTTAGATAACACACAAACAAAATAACTGTCTAAATTAGTGTGCAAAGATCTTGAGGTGTGCGGACTAGTTTAGCCTCTCTGTAAATCAGCCTGGATGATCTGTTAAAGAAAACACTTTTCTGCTTGAACGGGTGGAGAGGTGGAGGTGTGTGTCACTGGAACTGTGGTGACAAGTGTAGCTGTTAACTTTAGAAAAGCTCTTCACGTCAGCTGAAATGAGTCCTGGCAGGAACATCGTCCTGATAGTGATAACTGTTAGACCCAAATATTTTATTTGACTGGTAGGTTTGAGTCCGCCTGCCTAAACTCAGCCACTGGTCCACCTTATAAGGGCCAAATGTGAGGTGTGCTGTGACATTTGGGCCTCAGCTGTGCCATGAAAACTTTCTGTGACCCACTTCCAGTCCAGCTCAGGACTTATGTAACTTTTGAATCAGTCACTGGCACATGTGCTCCGGGCCAAAAGCAGCACTGATCGGGCCCAAATGTGTCTGCTCCTTGGAGGACAGGGGGCACGTCCACCATAATTTACACTAATAAGATGTCAAGATCAACCATTTTGATTTTTACAGTTTACACATGAGTGAAACGCTCACACTGTCCAGGTTTATGATGTTTACACTAAGATCCACCACACACGGATCGAGTATGAAATCTCTTTGCCGTCGTGGTCCCAGGGTTTTTTCATAAGTTTGTTTTTTTTATTGTTTCATGACTGGATCCAATCTTTGGGCTTCTGTCGAGGGTTTATTCCAAGCATCTGAACTGATTCTCATGTGGTAGCGTGTTTTGGACTTCTTTATTATTCAACTATCAGGTCTGATTCTGGTGATATTGTTGAGTCTCTGATTTCTGTCTTCATGTTTCTGTAAGACCCTGTGCTTCGATTCACGGTCTCACTGTCAGCTTCGTATGTTAAGTTCGACTGTGTTATTGAAGTTATTGTGGAGTTGTGTCTTTATTTGGGTTCTGTTTTCAGTTTGTTATCCCTCATGTGTTAGATCTAATGCACGTCTCTTGTTTCTGTGTTAAATGTTTTTTGGGTGCTTCCATTTGTACTTTGAAAGTTTGTGTACTGGGTTAGTTTTCCTTCTTTGACCTGTGTCTCATTACTTCCCTAATCAGCCCTCTGTGTATAAATAGCCCTGGTATCCCTCTGGTCTTTCCCTGTGTGCAGCTTTGTGAATGCCACAGTTAAACTGATTGAAACACCGTCGCTGGCCTGACGCACTTTAATTCTGACCCTGGTTCATTGCTCATGTTGAACCGGGCTCACTTCTTTCCTCTTTTCCACGTGTCTTTCTGTTACTTCCTGTAGAATATGGCTGTAGAGTGGATGCTCTTGTCAGGAGAACATAAAGGAAATCCTCCATCAATCCGACAGTTTCCTGCAAACAAACTGCAGGATAGATGCAGAAGACACTGGATGGCAGAGTGCATGATGGGAAGTTTCTCCAGTACAGAAGCCACACTTCATCTCAAATCCAACAGGTTAACAAGTGACAAATGAAGACGTGGCTTCTCTGGATTTCGGCATTTTTGCAGCGCGTGGAGTGTGATAGCAAAGCGATGACTCGCCTCACCTCAGGTGTCGATCCGTCTCAGACGTACCTCTAACGCGACCCGACAGCTCTCAACTCCCAGATGGCTTCAGAGGCGTCTTCCTCAGTGAGGAAGGAGAGGCATGTGCCTCCTCTGGGTACTTTTAACTTTCTCAATGTTATTCCAGACTAACTGGATCTGAGCACAAACACTCACATGCACAGACACACACAACAAATAAATTACTTACAAACCGCAAAGAAATTACAAGTAAGAAAAGTTTATTTGTGCCTCTAAAAGTTCATGCAAACACGCAGTGACATAATCCATCCTTCCAGATGAGTGGTGGCCCGTAGCAGCAGGTGCCTAAGAGGATCTCGGGAAAGATGCCAAGCTCTGCCCGAGTGCTGGCAGCAAGTCACACCAAACACAAATCAGCAGCCGACCTGCAGCACTGAGATGATTCCTGCTCTGCAATCAGCACAGTTTGCTGTGCTTTAACTTTTTTATTCTCCAAACGTTTCTCATCTTTAATGGCAGGCGAGGTGAGAAGCAGCTGGATGCTGTTAATGACGCATGGCTGGAAAGCCACATCTGTTCTTCACGCAGCACAATGTGTTCATTAAAGAAGCTCACTGTTTCTTCACACACCGACAATCCTCTTATTGTGTGCAGATTACACTTTGATGGAACATTTAAACATCAGCAGAGAATTTCAGGGCCAGAGAAATGTAGAGACGTGCTGACAGTGCTGTCTGAAATACAGCAGTCATGACCATTGTTAACAGTAATAGTATATTTGACAGGGGGGTTGGCCCTGTCCAGGCATACCTAGCATTCTGTTAGCACATGCTAACTGGCTGGTAAATTAAAACAAGACAAACCTGCCTGCAGACAAACAGTGAAACAGTGTTAGGAGTGAAGTTACAGCGCAGCACAAACCTTCATGTGAGCGGGAGAAGCAGCTGGTTGTGGCGGCTGCAGGTTGCAGGTGATGGTGTCGGGAGGCTGCTGCTGCCAATTCTCAGCCGCCGGCTTCGTGCTGCTAATCAAGCCGGCAGATGCTCACAGAAGGGGTTTTACTACAATTAAAATCTATTTAAAAATCTATTATCTCTACCATTTAAAAACATGAAATTTTCCCAAATAAACAATCTCTACCCCATGAAAGTGATGCTTGTGCGCTCCAGCTTCACTGAAAGTCCTGAGTGTGCGACGCTGAGCATTTCTCTGACACGCGTCAACTTTGAGTGAAACTAACAAATCAAATGACACAGAATTTCAAACTAACATATTCTGGTCAAAAGAGTGAAACAAAATGAAACTTCAAAGAGTTAAAAAAGTCTCAAGAGGATTTAGGTGACTCCTGTGACGGCCAATCAGCAGAGGATATGATGAAGTCGACACGCAGATCACCCCGGTCCTTGTTTCTCTGCACCGGTTGATTGTTACTGACAAACTGTGTCTCGCTGCAGTGCTGTGACGTTCACGGTGACTCACTGAAATATCAAAGCGATGCGAGCTCACAGAAGGAAAACCCTCCGAGCACCTGAGGGGGAATAAAATCCTCCACTGAGTGCTCCGTGTGGCCTTTTGTGTCGAACATCGTACCGCAGAGCTGATTTTCTACTTCTTTCTGTGTTTGCAGTGAGAAGGTTGAATGTGCTCAGAGTTAAATTTGTGCTCATGAGGATTTAAAAAAGGAACAGTGAAGGTCGGCGTGCTGCTCTCCTGTTTGAAGGAGCATCAGAAAGCCAGCAGGTCTGATGGGTGTGACGGCGGCGGTACACACAGAAGCTCTTTGAAGAAACGCCGCTGACATTTTTTGCGTGTTTGTGTCGAGCTGGACTGTTGTGTGCAGAAATGGGTGACCTGTGTAAAATGCATTTGACTGACATGACTGACCTTTTTCCATGTGTCTCTAACAATCGCTGAGCATCGGCCTGACAAGGTCAAGTTCTCCGTATGATGGCGCATCTGCTGGTATTATAACCCTAAATCCATTCTCTGGAGTCTCCGCCCAGCTCTCATTCTGTTTCATCTGTTTTTGGACATTTGAAAGCTTTTAACATGGAAGTCCCTGCGGGAGTCAAACTATCAGCCCATCGAGCTTGAGTACATTTTACACCAGAATAAATGACCGAGGGCCAAAGCTGCTGCATCTAACTGTTTCCCTGTGAGGAGCTCTCATGTTTGCTTTTAAGCATTTCTGTGTCCTGCCTGACAAACAAGCAGCATGATGTCATCTTCTCATTGACAATCCAGTGTTAGCATTTCACCATTTTTAGCATTAGCACGTGTTTCAGTAGGTTCAGCTGTTTGTGAAGACAACGACGAGTAAGCCCATTAAATTTATGCTGCTCAGACGTGTTTGTTTTGTTCTTCACTACGATGAGTCAGTGGGCAGTTTTTGGTCAGATGTGGCTGAATTATCATCTAGTTTAAGTAATTTGCTATTTTCATTGTATATCCAGCCATTAGGTCACATTATTACTAGTTTTAAACCATTTCTAGTCATCTGTACGCTGACGACATTCAATTGTACCTCTGCTTTTAAGTGATTGTCTTAATGCAGTGAATGCATGAATGCATTGGATGGTAATTAACTTTTTGCAGCTAAACACAGATAAGACTGAGTCTCTAGTTATCCCTCTGGAGAACGCCTGAGTTCTTTCTCATCCACTGTTAGCATACGTAAACCTTACTTTCAACATACTCTAGGCATACCTGGAGACACTTCCAGTCAGGTCTAGGTATGATTTTAAAGTCTTAGCTCGTACTTTTAGACCCCCACTCCCATCCTTAGGTCTTCTCGTCATGTACCTGTCTGAAAACTAAGGGCAAACCTTAGCTTCAAAACCTTTCCCTCGACTGTGCGGCATCCTCCTCCATTCAGACGGACATTTGGGTCAAGTTTTCCTGTTTTGTTTTTAACTTGCTTTATTTTGTTCTTATGTATTAGCTTTGACTGTGTTTTTTGATGTCTGTGTAAAGCACTTTGTGAGCATTTGTTGCCCTAAAAAGCATTATATAAATGCTACTAATTTCTCATGAATTTTGGCTAGACTGAACCTTTTTTCAAATGTAAACTCATTAATGAAGGCAACTGTTTCAACTCTGTTTGCCGTCTGGATTCGTTCACTGCAGTTACAAGTGTTTAATACAGAAAAATGGGACATGCTGTGGAGAGACTCACCACTTCTGACAACTCATTAGTTATAAAATTACTAATAAGTCCTATTGCCTTTTGGTGCCACTGATGAAGACTGATGTTACCATAGAAACCCTGGCTCACTGAGTCTGCTTGGATGAAGAATACTGTGCATTTACTTTTTAAAAACTAATCAGCATCAGACTGTAAGAAGAAATGTCCTACATGAGTATTTGTTTGGTGTGACGGTGCTTTATGCATGTTCTGATCGGCAATCACAAACAAAACTGACTGAGGTTGTGGGAAGATTGCTGTCATTATTAAAATACACCAACACGTCTGATTGGAGGATGCTGACCCACCCATCCACTTCAGCATCCTCCCTGAGAGCTTTTATTCTGCTTTGGTCTCCAGAAAGGTTTATCCTTCAGCTTTAAATACAGCTCAGTCTCCATATTTATATGCTGCTCACTTCCAACAAATAATATGTTTTGAACAGAGCCATCAGCCACAGAAAAAAAGCAAAACCATAATGATGGAAAGCTTTTCATGAACATCCCAGCTGTCACAAAATGTTCGTACTCAACCTGTGTGACAAATGTTCTTTTTTTATGGTGTTCAGGGAGGAGATGGTGGGTTTCTTAAATTCTAATTAGTCAACACTGAGTTTTGCAAAAACACTCATTAGTGAGACAATCCATGCAGTAATGGTTTTATCCTCCAAAGACCAAAAATCAAGCCAAACAAATGAGTGCAGGCGGGGATACACAACAAAACTGAACGTAGGCTGTATTATTGGAGAATCGAATCATATAAATAAGCGTACAGGTTATTCTGTGTGTGTGTGTGTGTGTGTGTGTGTGTCAGTTCTTCCTATCATGGTGGGGACCAGAATCTGAAATTTACTATACTCGTGGGGACCAACAGCCCGGTCCACCATAAGTTTGAAGGCATTTTTCAGACTCAAAAGTATCAGGGTTACAGTTGGGTTATGGTTAGTGTCAGGGTCAGGGTTAGGCATTCATTTTTGATGGTTAGGGTTAGGTTAGAGCAGTGACTGAAGACATCTGTCACAGGAAACCTGAAACAAAACATTAATAAAATAAAATAAAGTAAATAAAAATAAATGTCCAGATAACTTTGTGAGGACCTGGAAAAAAATTAGAGGTTAAGACAGGTTTAAACCTTCAGAGGTTTACCATACCATAATTTATTCATATAGCACTTTAACGCTCGGTCTCCTCTCAGTTTCAGCCGTGATTCAGGGACTGAGAGCAACAGCTGCTCAGCTGACCGGAGTGAACAGGGGGACATAGGGCTGCAGCAGATCGGACAAATATACAGGCGCCAGGCAAGGATTTAAAAACCAGTAAAAGGATTTAAAAACTGATCCTAAATTTACGTGGAAGCCAGTGTACGGAGGCCAGAACCAGAGTAATACGCTCACTTGTTCTGTTGCCAGTTAAAAACCGTGCCGCAGCATTCAGTTTCAGGCGTGACAAAGCGCCCTGGCCAGCCTGTTAAAAGGGCGTTGTAGTAATCCAATCGTGAGGTTATAAACAAAATTTAAACAAAAATTTGAATGATACAGGTGACTTACTCGGGAAAGCTGCCATTCCTATTTAACTGTCACCTGGTTCCTGATTCTGTGTTTTCTTTTTCAAAGAAATTTCCATCAAAAATGTATAAAAGTTACAAATTTAAGCAAGAATAAATAAAATGTATGCCTGGGATGGACTCCGACACGCCCATCTCAATACGTTCCCACCACTGCTCAAACATATGCCCTTAAAATACGAACCAACAAAGCCTCGAGTGTGTGTGGCCGTCGGCCCTGCAGACGGGAGAGGGACCGGTCGCTCTAACAGACAAAGACCTTTACCCTTTAAAACCTTTCAGCTCTCTTTACTGAAAACTGTTTTGTGTTCAGTCCCTCCAGCTTGTGATGTCTCATCGCTTTCAATCATTTCTTCCAGATGGAGACGAGGAAGCGCCTGGCTAAGATCGTGCTGGTGTTTGTGGGCCTGTTCGCCCTGTGCTGGTTCCCCAACCACGTACTCTACATGTACCGCTCCTTCCACTACCACCAGATGGATCTGTCGCTGGCCCACCTCGTCATCACTCTCCTGGCCCGGGTCCTCAGCTTCTCCTCGTCCTGCGTCAACCCCTTCGCGCTCTACCTGCTCAGTGAGAGTTTCCGCAGACACTTCAACAGGTCAGAGTTATTCAGGTGCTTTTACCTGTGACGGTTATGTTACCCAACCCCATCCCAGCACTGCCCCAGAGAACCGATACCGGCGGATGACACTGTTCTCAAACATGTCACAAACGACACGGTGGGCAACTCCAAAGTGTGCACACTGCTGTGCTCCTGCAGAACGTTATTCATAACTGAACTGCAGCGTTTGGATTAATTAAATATTCAGCTGCACTTATTTGGATACACACAATACTCCCAGAAAAGAAAAATACAGAATAATAAAAAAAAACATATGGAAAAAGCTACATTTGAATATATTTCTCTTGCTTTCTTTTTTCGGTGTCTATAAAAGACCAAAACTGACTTTCTCACTCTGCTCAGCTGCAGGTTCAGCTGCAGGTTCAGCTGCAGGTTCAGCTGCAGGTTCAGCTGCAGGTTCAGCTGCAGGTTCAGCTGCAGTTCAGCTGCAGGTTCAGCTGCAGTTCAGCTGCAGGTTCAGCTGCAGGTTCAAAAAATCAAAATCATCAAGCGCAGCCAGCCAGCGAATGCAGGAGCTTCAGAGCTCAGCTGTGCTGTGCTATAAAACAGACTTCATTAAATGGTCGTGTTTATTTTACGTCGACGACTGAAGAAGAAATGAGATTGAAGGTGTGAATGCTGCTGTTTGTCTTTGCTATCGTGAAACGTTCATGGCATGCTGATTTACTGGACGCTGCGGAGACAGCTCACCGTATTACTGCTCACATTAACTGCTGTCATCATAAAAATGTGGAAAGCAAGTCGAGGCTGAATGCTCCAATGAGTCTTTACTACTTCACTGACTGCATCAATAAAATGCGAATGCAGTTGATTTACAGACGGTGGAAGGATACGGATGGAAATGTCCGTGGCGCGCCGAGGCCGGGTTTTGTCCGCGCTGCTCGGCGTGTTGCTGTTGTTTCGTGCTCCGAGTGTTCACACCGCATGAAACTGCAGTCGCAGACTAATCAAAAGTTTCTAGAGGGCGGGCATTTGTACCAGACTGAGCAGTCAGATAAAAACCACACGGCGAGTATTTCATTCTTCACTCTGAATGGCTTCTTGTGACTTTGCTGAAAAATAATCACGGCCTGGCCGTTTTGTGAGACTCCTCCTGAGTGCTCCCTCTCCCACTAAACCTCCTGAAACTCATCATGTTTCTTCCTCCGCACGACGGAAACCCTAATTTAAACTCTTCACCGTAACCGTGGCACGGCCCTCGCAAAAACCGGGAAACCGTGACCCGGGGACGGGCTTTTCTCTCATTCAGCTCAGATTCGCAGCAGGTCGTGATGCCTCGGCAGCAGCAGAGGCGCCGCAGGAAAAGTAAAACGTGCCTTTGGGATGCAATTATAGCTATTTGCCTGTTTTGAAGAATGTACCAGGTGAACAATGTAATTGTTCCAAGTGTGAGGATTTACTTCAAGTACAGAAATGTTTCCTCACCTTTTGCACCCAGAGATCCAATTAACATGCGTGCCTGTTTCCGAGGACTCTGACTTCTGGAGGAAGAATATCTCCAGCACACGCATGCATGCCAGCTCGTTTTAGTTTTTATTAGTTCTTTGGAAAGAGGCATTCATCTGTGGCTGATGTCATGCAGATTTTCCATTTTAATTTGTAATTAATGATTAATTATTGGTTAAAAGTCAGCTTACTGTTGTATGAGGATGACTTTTCTAATCACTCATCATATCTGACATGACAGCTACAGATGTTAGTTATTCAAATGCAAACCTATTTGTACCAAAATGTGTTGGTGTAAAGCTCTTTCCTCTGTGAGACGTCAGTTTATGGTCTTTTTGGTTTCTCGTGTGAAGCAACATAGAAGCAGCCGACAGCGGTGCCGCGGTCCTTTTGTTTGATGTATTTAAGGAGATTTGAATTCTTAGTTTCCTGTGTGAGTTCTGTAAAGTTACAGAAATGTCAGAGTTCCTGTTTTAATTACTCGTTATTATTATTGCAAAGCTTCTAGTTTCTGTGTTTTGCTTTATTTCTACTCTGGTGAAGAGTTTCCATGTGTTCTGTTTCTGCCTGGAGTTTATTGAGGTTAATGCCTCGACTGTGTTCCTTTTATGTTGGGAGTTAGCTGTTATCTTTTGGGTTGTTTCATCTGTGTCTTTGAGTTGTCCTTTTTTACTCCCCATGTGTATAAATAGTCCAGTCTTTCTTTCTTCCTCATGCTCCTTGTGAAAGTCTCCTGTACTCCCGTGCCCAGTTGGTTTCTGCTGTTTTCTTGTGCGTCTCTGACTCTAGATGCAGGACTACATTTGTGCTAAAACCTGAAAGAAGAAGAAGAACTTAGACATAGTGAATGTTGCAGTCAATTAAAGTTATACTATTTTTGACCACTAGTAGTGCCATCGAGCAGGCAGGATCCCATATGATCGAGTGCACACGGTTCCCGATATTTATCGGCTGATGGCAGTGACACGACGACGCCCAGCAATGAGCCCGAGAAAAGCAGAGGAGAGGACTGCTAGCTGTTGTAAACAAAGCAGGTTTAAATGTTACAAACCTATTAAAACATGGAAGAAGCTAGATGTGCAACCATCACTGAGAGTTCTTTTTACCAAAACTAGTGCTGTCAGCATTAACGCGTTAACGTGAACTGATCCACGCATCAAAATGAGCAAATCCCCATTAACTCGTTAACTCAGATTAATCCGTGTGAGGGGTTACTCGGCGTTAACACGTTAATGTAGCATAAACGCGTTAACGCCGTCATCACGACTAACGCCATTTACAATGAACCCATCTGGAGCGCAGACTGACTCAAAATCTCTGAAATGTCTCTGTCAACACATTTCAGGCAGTTTGACCAAAGTTTGTCCGTTCTGCGCTCCAGACGGGTTGAGTGCGTTAAAATTTTTTATTGCGTTAATCGTGATGGCCGCGTTAACTGTTAAATGCGCCGGTGTTTATATAGGGATACAGATTGGTGCTCTGTGTATGCAAACTCCTAACGATAAAAACATCTGGTAAAGAGGAACCCAGCCACTAACACCTGCACTCAGTTTTGCTTTCTTCTTCTTCCTCAGTCAGCTGCGATGTGGTCGAGGTCCTCGCCCCGAGCGCCAAGCCAGCTACCTGCACAGCACCTCCCACATCCGCCTCACCTCCATCAAGAAGAACACACCCACTGCCGCCCTCGCTCCGGCGGCCAATGGAAACCCCAACAGACAGGAAGTGGCTCTGTGAAGCAGGACGCTGGGAGTCTGACATTTTCAGCTTCACCTGCTCCCGAATGTGAAATATTGATTCGTGCAGGAGAGGTTTTCTGGTGCGGAGCAGCTATGGATGGGTGGGTGGAGGGCTGGACAGCGGAGACGGGCCTTGTACAAGTTGAATGGCTGCTGCTTTCCCATCAGACTGATCGTATATATCCTTACCTTGGCAACCAAAAGAAAGTGCCTCTTAGAAATACAAAACGAACACGGACAATATAAAAACACGATTCTCCAGATTTATTAACAGTCACTGGATAAAAAAATAAAGATGGATGGCATCACGTTTGTGAGAAACGCCTCACAGACGTTAAAGCAGGCAGCATGGCTGCCACGCTAGCATGTCTGCCGCGAATGCTCCTTTCTCTGCTTTGCTGCCGGCAGGCTAACCGTCGATCGACTCGCCTAAAAAGCCATTTTCATGTGTTGACTTCACTGAGCGGGCTCGTTTGTCTGCTGCACTTAGAGTTTCAGAACTCTCAGAGGAAACACGTTCACATCTTATCCAAGGATATCTCCAAGAATTCTCCTCAGTGATGAGGTGTCGCCGGTCTTTATCCGAACTCCGAACAAGTCCGTTCGGAGACGAACGGACTTGAACCTGAATCTGTTGGGTAGCTCTTTGTTTAGTGGCTCTGTGCTGTATCCACCAGGTTTTAACAGCTAACAGGCTTCAAACACATTTTTGTGAAAGTGCTTCTTCGGTGCCGGCTTCAGTTTTTCTGGATGTCACATTAGTGGAAGCAGCCTTAAACTCTTTAACTTGCTGTGTGTGTTGAACTTGTAGGACCTCTGATGATGACAGAGTTTGGCAGGGCTGCTCTCGTTAGCCCTCTGGTCCTTGAACAATAACGCAGGCAGTTTGAAGCCAGCGGGCATTTGTCTTCACCAAGGTCCTGTTTGTGTTTTCTCAAGGTGCTGCTGGGTGTTAGGAAAGTACCCAGTGTGGCCTATTTCTGCAGGCGGTAGCATCGCCGACCTGAGAAACTCGAGCACAGAGCGTGACCCATAATCCTCTGCTGGAAAGCTTTCTCTTGCTTCAAATCAAGTCGCCGGCCAAACTGAGGAAGTATCTTGGGTGCGATAGAAAGTGACTGACAGGCAGATAGCTTACGCCGAGCCTGAAGTCGCAGCTCTCGTGAGAAGATGTTGGACGTGATGTGATTAAATGGCGTTTGTAGCTGAGATCGCTGATTCACTTTAATGTATATTTGTACAGGAGAAATTCCCTCACCTCACAGCCAACAAGCAGCAGCTCTTTTTGAAACAAATGCTGCTGTTGCCATGGTTTTGGTGTTAGCAGGGGAACCTGAACCGGCCCGCTCACATCAGCACAGCCTCTGTTTTACTCAGATTTCCTGACGTTTCTGTTTTCCAGCTGCACACTTTGCTGTCGTTTGGCTGCCAATAAACTGCAGTCTTTTGAAAGGCAGCAAACGGTTCCTCGCGGCGGCGTGCTTTTCATGCCATCCGTCTCATTATCCTTCAAGCTTTAAGAGACTTTTGCTCTCCTGATAGGTTTGAAATGTCTTTTTCTGCGAGTGGTTTGACTTGCTGATTCCAGCCTTTCATTTAAATCGGCCAACACAGCCTCCACAACTCTGAGAGATTTTTACAGAACTACTGACCTGCCACACTTCAGCCCAACACTGGACTTTATATGTGATGCATACTTTGCAGTGTAATCTCAGATTGCAGATTTAGACTGGATTATGATCACAGGTGGCCTCCAGAGGTATTACAGATTGCACTGACATCATTATTTGGAGCTTCGGCTCATGGGAGTATCTGACAATGGAGCCGGAGCTGTAAGTGAAAAAGGGAAAAGCAGACTGAGTCCAGTTTAAGATGCTGTTAAAGCAACTTAGAAACTAGAGGGCTATAAACATGGATTCAGGCTGTTTTCTATAAGAGCAAAATTACAGGAAGTGCTTTGCTTCAAAACAAATATTATTTGGTGAATTCATTGTTTGCCTGCTTGTACATGCAAAGCATCGCCCTGCCGTGCACTTCATGAACACTCGTTGGATCATGAAGGGAGGCTAGTTTGAACTTACTAACTAACTGAATCACAAACTTTTATGGTCCTGTGAATAAAGAATAACTCAGACTTATGCTCGTGACGACAGAGCTGTGACACACTCACGCTCATTTTTGATCTCCTCAATGTAATCCTGTTACCGACTGTTAACAATCAGGAGAAGCTCCAGGTTCCTTCATCCATCCATGGAACAAGATGACCACCCCGACAACATCTCGCTCACCCGTCACTGACGTCACCGCAGAATCAGACTGTGATAATAAGGCTTCCTGGTGGATGCAAAGGCTAACAGAGCTTTGTGCTGAACAGCTGATGGAGTATGTGTGCACAGATCAGCGTGCCGTATTTTCACAGACATGCCGTGACGTCGCGTTGACCGTGTTTTGGTGCCGTTTTTCTTCGCCTTTAAACTCTCAGTGTGTTTTCTTTGATGTCGTGCATGCTTCACCTTCCTGTGCTGGAAAGTCACGTTTGAATGTCAGACACTCACGTAACAAATGTTTCTGCACGGGCACACACTCACACACCAACCTGCAGCATCTTTCCCATATTTTAGTAGAAATCGATGTATTTTTAAAGGTTTATTTAAAGTGGAGAGAGGACAGGTTACGGGGCAGCCTGGCTGCTGGTCGTCACCTCAGGCTCATAGCGTTTAAATTAGACAATCAAATATAAGAAGCTGAAATTACAGCGTGCTGTCGCCGAGCAGTGGGTGGATGGACAGCGGCTGGTTCATCGCATCTGTGGAAACTTCCAGTTTGACCATGGCTCCATTTTACAGAATCAGGCTGGTGCTAAACCACGAGAAGAAATAGTGATAGTAATCTGTGTGTGTGTGTGTGTGTGCGTGTGTGTGTGTGTGTTTAGTGGAACAAGCAGCATTGCTGAGCCGCTCCTGTGTTCATCCTGTCACTCTGCACGCCATCATTGCCGCCAGGGGTAAAAATGAGCGTCGTGTCTTTTAAGGAGGCCGGTGTGCTGACAGTCACACCAAAACATGGGGCCATGGAAGAAAGAGGAACACTTTAGTTTTAGTGTAGCTCAGAATAAAGAGTTTCAGTCTACAGAGACGGACGCTCACTGAAGGCTACTCCTGGCGAGGCTTCTGTTAAAAAAGGCTTAGAAAAAAGTGACTCACATCCACACCACAAATTAATTTAAGTTCCACCTTTTCTCTGAGCTTTGGGAGCTCTTTTCCCTGAAATCCAGCTGCAGGTTTTCAGATCTGAGAACTAATAGAATAGAATAGAATAGAATAGAATAGAATAGAATAGAATAGAAGATACTTTATTGATCCCCTAAGGGAAATTCTTGCATCACAGCAGCAGATGAAAAATGTACACACATAACAAACAAAGATAATACTAAATACTACCACTACAACTACAATAATAATAATAATAATAATAATAAATAATAACGTGACCAGTTTCACTCTGTATGGAGCACAGAGAGAGGTATTGCAGATGGTGACTTTATAACAGCTCGTCTCTTGGCCAGAGATGAGCTGATGATTGGCATTCTTGCCTGAAGAAGGACTCTAATTCCACATCCTGGTTCATTAAACCACGTTGGTTCGTATTATTATTCCAATCAGTTTATGTTCCAGTGCCATGATCGCTCCATAATACGTGTTTTTTCTCAGATATAAGATATAAGACCCCCTCACCCCCTCCCCGGGTTTCTGATCAGAAACATGTAACCTGTCGGTCCAGCTCAAACATTTCTAACTTTGTAAAAGCTACACTCTGTCAGAGTTTCCACAAACTGAAACCAGAATTTGCGACTGATTGAATGTTATTAAAATGGGCCAGGCATTAACAACTATTTAATTTGATTATTTAAGCACTGTGTGATAACAGCAGCACCCCACCTCCCCACACTGCATCCAATCACAGCAATCCTTCAAACTGTGTCCATGACAAACGTAATGAGAAAAACTGTTCCGGTCCTGAAATCTGAAACCCTCCTTCGCTGTTTCACCTTTTGACTTTGCTTTGTTTGATTTCTTTTTAATGATGATGATGATGATGAAGCCTATATTTGTCACTTGCAGTTGCCGGCAGCAAAATTGGACCTTTTCCAACCGTACATACAATACACAAACATCACGTTGGGGAGACCGGTGAGAACAGGTAGCATACAGAAAAACAATGAAATGTACAAACAGCAGGGCAGTGGAAGAGAAGTCTACTCAGACTGAGCTCCTGATAGGAGTCTGAGAACAAAACAAAGTCATAACAAACATAAAAATCATAAGAAACAATAATCATGCTTCTGTTTAGAGGACGTCCGTCTGTCCACAGTCAGTCTGACTACAGAAAAGGAAAGCAGCGACTCATTCAAGGTTCCTGGTTTCTTGTGTCATCCTCACACTTTTTGTTTACCTCTACAAAATCCCCGGACCGTTTGAAAGCTCTTGGAAGAAAAAGAAGGAAAAAGTGTGATATCACCTCCGAATGCACGCACCAACCACCTGTGTGTGTGGCTCCAGGGACATCGTTTTACTCTGTTTGTCAGAGACTTTTAGGATCTGTGGGGATGACCTTGGCACTTATGAGGACGTTCTTTTAAATGTCGATAGAACAACATAAAGTCACAATTGAGTACAAAAACAAAATGAGAAACAACAATTGTGCCCCTTTGAGCAACATGGCTCATTTGAAGTGCTGCTAAGAGTTGCAGGAAGACGCACGTCTGTAACAAAGTACAAAAAGTTTAAGCTTTCTGAACATCGCACGAAACACGAAACATTTCACTCCAAAACTGCTGCTTCAACATGTTTACATCTATGTGTGTAAAATTTACTGTTGTGGTCTAGGCAACCCAAAATGTGACGTCCGGTCCTAGAAGTTTAAAGTTTGTTTTATGATCTGAAAGGTGATAAATATGCAAAAACAAAGAAATCAGAAAGGGGGCAGATACTATTTCAAAGCACTGTAGGAAAGAGAAACAAGGCAGAAATCGAGTGTGAATATGAGACGGCGGTTTGCAAAAGTGTACTCTGTCATTATTTTATTATTTTGTATGTTAAACGGTAACTGTCTTAAAAAGATGAAAATAGCAGCAGAGGATGAGGATTTCTGGCTGCCGCCATGTTGGATTTTTGAAACCAATTTGAATCGGTCGAAGCAGAAATGTGCCAAATTCCTAATTAAGTCTAATTGTATTTATTATTTGAACATTTTCTATAGTTTTGATTTAAAGTTGGTAGTTATCGACCTGCAGGCTGTAAACATCTTTCCAGTGATTTGAATGGGCCTGAATCACTGGTGGACCCGCCTCGAGTGGAGGAAGTCCAGTTTTCGGCTTTGTTTTCCAGCTCTGTTTGCTAAAAATACGATAAAAGGATCGTTATGGTCAGCACACCAGAGAAACACGATGGGAGCTTAACTCGGGTGTATTGGCGTTTATTTCAGCTGATGAGTAATGATCTGTAGCAGGAAAACGCCAAAGATGAATGAATCGATTAAAGCGTCACTGAGGAGTCCATTTTGTTTCAACATATACTACATGGATAAAAACACTGGGCCACCCACACGTTACCATGGAAACCCACACCATGACGCTCCAGGCTCACAGTTTTTGTGCTGACGTTAATGCCGGAGTGATACCACGTCCAGCTGATCATGAATATCTTAGAGGGAAAGAATTCCAGTTAAGCCGACTTGTTGTAATAGTGGCATCCCGTTACAGCACCACACTCGACAGTTCTTCTACATTAAGGAACAAAATGAGTTGTGTACGACAGAGTACTGAAGTTTTTAGTCTTTAGAGAAAAGGAGAACTTGGATGTCACTCAGTCTGCCAGACCAGCAGGAGCTGTGCAGCCTGGGAAAAATTCACATGGATGAAGGGAGTCTGAAACACACTGTGCCAGGTCAGCCGCCCTCCGTCCCATCATGCTTCACTACACTAACTTATAGCAGTAAAAACTGCTCCGCTTATTTCTTTCATTTCCTGTCACACTTGAGATCGCAGTGTGGATGAGGCTGCTGCATAATCAAAGATATGGCCTGAATGTAATTGAAAACTCACGCGGTGCTGAATGCATATTCACATTATCTCTCATAGGAGAGGGCTGAAACAAGGCGCTGCGTGCACGTATATTACCTCCGTGCAGCTGATAATGAGATGATTTAAAAACAGTTCTGACAGAGAATATCTGGGTGAGAACATATCGGTCCAAGAAACCTCCCTCTTCATCATTTCATTTATTTAACAGGCACTGTGTTCATCCATCCAGAGGAAAGTAGCAGTGCATGAGCCACAGTTTGCCCTATATTGCCCTAAATTTTCATCTGCTGTCCTTGGCCACATCTCCATACATAGTTATCTAAAACACAATAAAAAGATCATAAACACTGCACAGAGTCTAGATAATGCAGACTGACTCATACCGTAGCTCACTAAAGCTGTAATACAACCTAATTCAGCAGAGACACAAAACAAACAAGAAAGCAAAAGATCATGTTGGCGGCTTTCTGTGTGCCTTCAATTCAACTCAATTAATACAGCACCAAATCACAACAACAGTCGCCTCAAGGTGCTTTACATTGTAAGGTAGACCCTACAATAATACATACAGAGAAAAAACCCAACAATCATGTGACCCCCTATGAGCAAGCACTTTGGCAGCAGTGGGAAGGAAAAACTCCCTTTTAACAGGAAGAAACCTCCAGCAGAACCAGGCTCAGGGAGGGGCGGCCATCTGCTGCGACCGGTTGGGGTGAAAGAAGGAAGACAGGATAAAAGACATGCTGTGGAAGAGAGCCAGAGATTAATAACAAGTATGGTTGAATACAGGGAGATCTATTAACACATGGTGAATGAAGAAGAAACACCCAGTGCATCATGGGAATCCCCCAGCAGCCTACATTTACTGCAGCATAACTAAGGGAGGATTTAGGGTCACCTGATCCAGCCCTAACTATATGCTTTAGCAAAAAGGAGTTTTTGAAGGT
>VOQK01036912.1:0-31068 GCA_015052645.1 Benitochromis conjunctus
AACGAATCACAGACTTGAATGCAAAAATTCTGGTTGGCTGTTTTGGTCTCCAATCAGCTCGCTAGCTACTGCATTCTGGAAATACTGTCCAAAGTGTATCTAAACCCAGTGGAGTGGTTTGGTTTAAACTTGATTAAAACCAACAATGGTCTTAAGAAAATTATATTTTAAAATAAAATAATTAAACATACTAACCGAAAATGGGTTTAGCTACACTTTGGACAGTGTTTCCAGAATGCAGTAGCTAGCGAGCTGATTGGAGACCAAAACAGCCAACCAGAATTTTTGCATTCAAGTCTGTGATTCGTTAGTTTTGTGGCACATTTATAACGTGTACACAAAGAGTTGAGCATGCAGGGAGCAGAGATGTTGAGAGCAGGAGCAACACACTGAGCACAGGTCTGCAGATGTCTGTCAGCACACAGAGCAGAGATCTGAGCGAGAGCAAATGCCAACAACTACGTGAGAGAGGCTGTTACTCTGTGTGTGTGTGTGTGTGTATGGATAATCGCAAACACTGAAATACATTTCTTGCATGCAGCAATGAATTTTGTTCGCTCAAATTAAACTTTTCTTCGCTCAAAATAATTTTCTCCTCAAAATGCAACATTTGTACTTGCAAAAATTATTTACATGCGCTCAGAATAGACGCACAAAAATAACACCAAACCCTGCTACTTCGCTCGGCAATTACTGGCTAGCCTTGGGGCTGGGCATCAATCCTCATTAGTTGGCTACAGACCACAAACGTGTTTACATTTCTGTAATGCTCCGTCATCTTGTTTTCTTATGCAAATATGCAACATTTAACCTTTAATTACATTTCTCTGCAAGGGAATGTAAGTAGAATTGCGCAATACAGCTATTGTCATATAATTCAGCCATATTAATGTACAAATTTCAGCCAAGGCCCAGCCACTATTCCTGGCTAAAAGTAACACACAGTTAAGTCTGGCAATTTGTGCCCAGTGACAGAGTTTTCACAAAGATGGTGCAACAGATTAGAAATAAAATGATCAAGACTGCAGATTCTCAGCTTTAGCTCAAAAGTCTGAAAATAAAAAAAAATACTGTGTTACCCACTGAGGGTGATTTTATTTTTATCTGATAACTAGAGAAAGTTATTTTTGTCAAGTAAGAAGCCCCAGCTACGTCACCAAAAATGGGTTTCCTCCTGCTTTTATTGAACTATAATTAAAAGTTGTGTTCATAGAGGGCAGCCTGTGAATGGATGGTGTGCAGGAGCATTGCACGGCGTATTCATCTTAATACAAACAGGCTTCACCACATGGTTGTTATTTTATTTTATCCTTTTCATTCAGAAGGTCAACTGAGTTCCTCTGAAACAGGAAGTATAAAGCACTAGAAATTCACGTACTTATCAGCCTGTCAAGAGTCCAACTCCTCCCACTCAAAGTCTGGGTGGACACAGTAGGGGGGGGAGCAGGAGTCGTGACTGAGTGCAGCTCAAAAACAACCAAAAAAAAAACTCTGCACTTGTGTTTCTCTTGATTTCTTCTCCATGTGCTGCTGCAGGGTTTGAGGTGGGGGCAGCACACTGGTTTCAGCTAATAACTGCAGCAATGACAAAGCTGTAGGTTTCTGATGAGGTCTGTTTGCCTGCCGCTTGCTCAACACTGTGGCTTCGATGAGAGAAGAAAATCTTTTTTCCTAAAACAAAAACAAAAGACGAGAACACGAATCGAAAGTGCAGAACTGTAACTTGCGGCTTTATTCGGGGACAAAACTAGCCACAAAAAACCAGCCGGACAAAAAAAGGCTTTTCTCATTTCTCTGTCGGACCTGGAAATGTATCTCACTGCATCATCTCAAAGGATATCCCTAAAACTCATCTGTAGGAGAGAGGGAAGCAAAAAGACAGAAGGCCCCTGAAGGAGTTACGAGGATGAACAGCTCAATCCTTCGTGGAAATCTTTTTACTGGTGACGTTTAAAACAAATATATGTGTGAAGAAGACTTGATGAATAAGTTGTTCTAGTTATTAGCGGTGATTATGCTCAATAAACTGCTGCTAGTAAATACCGTTCTCCATCTGTAACTGTAATTAAGAATGCATATCATCTACTCACAAGTTATTACAATGACCATTATTCTCATCTGAGAAAGAACATATAATACTGTTATGCTCTAAAAAAAACCAAACAAAGGCCTTAATGTTGTTACGCCATACATCATTTTGCATTGATGTTTTTTTTGCTGTTTATTACTTCTTTACTACAGGACACTAGCAAATAAAATAAATCATATTCATTTCCTCCAGCTTCTCAAAATTAAACTGCTGTTTTTATTATTATTATTCATTAAAAAAAAATCTACATGAACAAATTTGATGGCGTGTCTACCAGGCCTGAAAATACATTAAAGAATTAATCTAAAAATTCTTTAAAGAAGAAAAAAAAAACGTAAGAATTGGGAGGAAAAAAAATAATTTTTGATTTTTAATTAACTCCTTGAGTTAAAGCTGAGAGTCCACCGTCTAACACATCTTGGTTGCTTCACTTTAAAACCACAGTGGTAACGCACAGAAGCAAACTTACAAAAACTCTGTCCTTGTCTTCAAATTCACACCGTGCGGTTACATTTCAGGCACATACACTATCACACCATACGTAGGAGTGATCGTGGTCGGACCACTTATTTTAGTCCAAAGTTTATCTGGGAACAAAATGAGCTCACGTGAAGCACAAGCTCAAAGATTCCCGGCTGAACAGAACTGAAGGAGGGTTCAAAATGTAAGTCCACGTAGATGTAAACACACTCTAAAAATCCATGCACCGATTCGTCAAAGGACTTCTAAAGCGTAATAGCCTCTTCACCCACACAAACACTTGAAAAACACAGAGATGGTGCTTGTGTTCTGCTGAGTGTCAAGAGCCACTTCACTATTGGTGGACTGTCTGATGAAAGACAAGTGGCTGACTTCAAAAAGCCAGAGCTCTGTGAGCCAAGGACACGCCGTCTGTGGTTTCAGCAAAGTGACTTTTAACACAAGTGCGGACAGATTTGGGCCCAAGCACAACAGATATTATTACAATAACAACGTTTGAATACTGACTCGGCAACACCGATACGAAAATGGAGATGCGACTATAAAACTGTGCTCAGTTCAAAATCCAAAGGAAAAAGCTTTATATGGGTTCAAATCACAGACTTCTGTTAACTGTGAAATGCTTCTTTGCTTTTTGGAGGGAGAAATGTGCCCTGACTATAAGCTGACAAGGCGACGGCTTTGACAGTGATAGAGGGAGAGCCGAGGCAGTGAGAGTTGGCTGCCTTTAGCCTTACTCTGTTAAACAGCTCTGTACCGTCAGTGTCAAGCTGGGACACTCCAGAGAGCCGGGCAAGGTCGAGCAGCAGGGCTAGCATGCCTCGTTGTGACCTACAAAAAACAACTGGATTCATCTGCACTGTAAGGATTTTTACTTTTTTTGAAGTAGCAAGCTGCTTTACTCACAGCCTACAAACACAGACACATCAGTACAGCACTATGAGTAGGCATTTTTGTTTGCCACTGAGCAGTGCTACCATTACTGCATTACAACTGCAAAGTTGTAGCTATGGTTTCTATTGCTGCCTGATGATTGTTAACTTCCTATGCAGTTGCCACTAAGTTGGGTAGAAACCCCTGATAAAGGTTTGTACTGCTGATGGGTTTTTTGGTTACCCCAGTTAAAGCAACTAACACAATAATGAGCAAACTGAGATCATTTACCGTATATCTTCCATTAGTAGCCTGTCTCTTTTAAACGCTGGTTTCTAATAAACGCCGGTTTGAAAATATGTCACAACAAATAGACGCTGGTGTCCAATAGTATCCGGGCGACCTTTGACCCGGAAGTCCCTCCGCGCTGTCTTCTTCTTTTTTATAAATTTTATTGGCGGTTGGCAAACAACTGAATGGTGCATTAGCGCCACCAACTGGTTTTAAGCCCCTAAATCTTGACACATCATTAAACAGCATCTCTTTTGATGTCAAGGGTTTCATTTCCTGTGTGTATTAATTGTATGTAAGATGGCCCACCCTTATGCACCATGAGTAACCCTGCACTCGGTGATGTTAGTTACAATGTTTATGGACAGTAAAGAAACTCAAAGAGCATATCCACTCAGAGGCCTGCAGAGCTTTCAATAAAGTTTAAAAAAAAAGAAGGAAAATCGCTCGGGAGGGTCTAAAGAATGAAAACAGTGTTTGTGCAATGAAACACACTGAACAATGTCAAAATAATGGGTTAGTAGCTGCAATGAAATAATGTGCATGTAGACTCTCTTTTACAGTGTGTCACTACTGTCAAAGTGCATCAATACAACACATCATGTTCATTACCATGCATCAAATGAGTAGATTTAAGTCCGTTTAATAACCAAACTTTCAATAATCAACAAGCATTTAGGGGACGTTTAATAAAATTGCCCCAGGAAGATGAGGTGAACCTGGATTTAATCCAGCCTGGCTTGAGGCAATGCCTTTAAAAACTTTTTGTTCGTTTGATTTTTAAAGAACTTAGTTGTGCTATTTTTGAAAGTTATGGCTGTTGTGCAAATGCGTGGTTATCTGTAAGAGGACCAAATAATGTTGAGGTCAACCAAAGGACACAGCTCACGCCAGCTGGACTGAATCCAAGCACCTGCAGAGGGAGAACTGGCCTCCATCTAGGCACTGCTTCAGAGTGCTGCTCACATTCAAACTCTGGTCTGTCCGCTGAGTGATTACTAACCTGAAAGAATCAGTCGGCCGTGTTATTAGCAGCAGGCACGGAGGAAACTAAAGAGCACAACCACACAAACCATAATCACCCAGCTCCCCTCCCACCCCCTACCTCCAACTGTTTCATCAATTGAAAATGAAGGAGAACAAAAATAATAAAATAAGCATGCCAGACAGAAGTTAAGACCACAGCAGAGCACAATGTTCTTAGAAGAACTACAACTACCAAGACCAAAATACTACAAACTCACAAATGCTTGCTACCAACCTGCGGCTATGCTAGCATTGCTTGTCATCTCACATGAGAATCTGATCGAGTTAAGCAAACACCAATGGCTTTTCATGCCATAACTTGATATTTGAGTATGTCTGGCTGGTTTTTTTAAACACCAGGAGACTTTGTGTTATGAAAGTCAAGCAACAGCACACCTGTAGATAAGTAGCGAGCACATATTTCATAAAGATCACTGATCACTTCCGCAAGAAATTTGGCCACGTAGACACAGCGCTGCAGTGGACTTTCATGAAGCTTTTCACAGCATAACTGAATGACAGCGTCTAATGTCTGGCAGTGCTATTCCTGCTGAACTCTAGGCCAGCAAGCAGAGTGATTTTCAAATGGAAACCGGATACATAAATTCAGTTACGGTGCAGCAAGTGGACTCAGTCACAAGCATTGCACAAAGACTGGATTTCTTGCTTTCAAGCTCATTTTATACAGCTTTAACTTTTGCACCAACCAGAGCATACTGTCTGCTGTTTAGCTTTTCTGCAGCCTGCTTAAAGAGATTCACTCAAATCCCTGACTGCACTGCATGTGGCAGAACTGATTTCTCACAGAATGATGTTAGTTGAGAGGAGGGGAAAATGAGGGGAGCAAATGGAGAACAACCCCTGGATTTGAAAATAACAATGCAGCCCTTACCTTGCTTCCCTCGGCTTTTGGATCCTGTGATTGCAAGTGATTCAGAGATTAGTGTTTAAACGTCCTTCTGCTAAAATAACCTGGGCTCCACTGGAGCCTCAGTGTCATGTCCCTTAGAGACCCATGGCATTTCTCCAATAAAAAAGGTATTCTGTGATGCCCCACAACATATAAAGAGCCACATCTAGCAAGCTTTCTATGGTTTCCATGACTCTTCTCTGGTCTGCAATCATAACAAAAATACCTGTGAAATCTACCTTAAGTCAGTGTGAACTGTTACATGAACATGTGGGAAAAAAAGAGTAGAAAACCTAATATATAGAATCAAATGACAGATTTGTGTTTTTCCTGCAGTATGTTTCACTGTAGCTCACTCATGACTGATCATGCTAATACTGTTTAACAGGTAAAGTGTGACATTGATACAGCCAGTTTTAGTACCCTAAAGGAAAAAAAAAAACAGTAGGATTAAGACAGCAGTAAAAAAACAAAATACTATCTTTCCACTTGCAAAGTAATGCACACCACGGCCTTTTGAAATACAGATGGAAAAATACACAAAGGTTCTCCCCAGGCAGTGATAAATTGAAATAATGCACTCTGCACAGATACTGTGACAGACTGACTGTAAGAATCACTACACCGCAAATACTTCCTCACTACTAACTGGGGAAATAAAACAAGTATTGCAAATTTCAAAGGAAGAATATCAATAAAACTGCACAGCAGATGGCTTCCTTCTCAAGGCAAACGACAGCAGAAACTGATGAAGTATTTTCTGTACATGCACACTGAGCGATAATTATTGAAGCCTCGTATTAATCTGAACTACCACTCCTTCCTACCCTGTTTGGCATTATTACTTAAGAGAGTGCCTGTATATCATCTGTGAACATAGTAAAACATGTCCTGTGTGCATGCTGTGACTTCATTACTAAAAACCAGCAGCTATTTTCATTAGACGATGGTTTTAATATGTTTTACAGAATTGAAATTTTTTTTCCTGGCTAAAACACATGACTAAAAATGAGCAGTAAGGAAACAAGCTATCAGTCAGATCAACCTTCAGCTGTGCAGAAAACTCCAGTACAGACACAACTACTACCTTCTATTCGTGGCCATTAACACAAAACTCACACATTAAATTCACAACTGCTTGTGAACTTGATAAATTGTTGTGGGCTTACCATCTCATCCCCAGGCAGCCAGTATCCCTCTTGCTCGATGCCGGCCTTGGAGCCCTTGCAGCCAACGGTCAGAGTCTCCACCACCAGGCCGTCCTTCACGGCCAGGCTCAGCTGTCTGGCGGTTTCCTTCGGATGCATGCCAAACACACGGCTCAGGTACCTGCGTAGTTGGAAGTCGAGATGTAATTGAGAAAAATCAGAGGCAGCTGTGCTAATGACAGCCATTTTTCCATGCTGGCTAACGATGAACATTTAAAATCTGAGGCATACTTGGAGGATTAGTACTGCTGAGTGGCACAAAGATCAACACCTTTCTCATCCTTGAAACCAGCTCTAATACACATCGATATCGGTGGGAGAGTCTGCATCTTTCCACCATGTTAAAATTAGCCGCCTCACTGTTTTGTAATTTTCCATCAGCAAAACCCCAGAGCTACATAAATTAATTTACAATCTTCAGCAAACAGATTAAGGGTACCTGCAGTATTTAAAATTACAAGCAGAGGAGGACTTTTTCATCAATTTCCCCTCTCACGAGCTTACATTTACAAAGCTGATTCCTGCAGCTGCTTGCTGATTGGTAGGACAATTCTCCGAGCAAGGTCATGCATCGTCTACTGGGGCAGTGAGCCAGACAGACGGACCACAGGATTTCCTTCAGAAAGGTTGTTAGGTTGGCACAGGCCCAGAGGTGGGGGCGAATACAAGTGCCGAAGGATCTGAAATCAATGTACGAGGGTACCCCGACCAGGATAGCGGACACTCCACTGAGTACATGACATTTCTATTTATATCTATCTCTCTCTACGCGATCGTCTTCCAAACCACAGCACTTAAAAATAAACAACTTTTTTCCTGTTGAGTTCTCAGAGTTTTAATCTCAAATTGCATCAAATGTATGCTGTTGCAAGATGAAGTCAAGTTTTTTACTACAGTACAATATGAAAGGTAAAAGCTTAATTTATTTAACTCCTTTAATCCCTTTTAATTTCAGTCATTTGTCAAACAAAATGTCACATAACAGTTTTTAAAAAATGCAAAAATGACGCGGAGAGGTTTTATCACACAAATTAGTCAAAACACAAGGTAACAATGAAACAAATTAACCAGCAAACATTCACAATTAAGAAGATGGAACCATCTAATGCTTTGCAGTTCGGCATAAAGCACAAAACGGTCGTCACATTATCAAAATAGTTGCAGATTAAGAGATCTCATCCACAAATCATTCCAGCTCTGGTCAGCTTTGCTGATCTGTGACTAGTCATACCTGGATTTAATTACCAACCCATTCCAGCGTGCGCGTGCATCTTGTTTGCTTGAGTTGGCAAACAAACCAGCGTGGATTTTATATATACATTTTACAGAATTAAAGTCACCAAAAGCAAAGAATTCAAATTAATGCGTCTTTATGTTTTTGTTTTTATTTTAACAGATACAACAGTTTTTATTCTATTGATCTAAATTTCATTAAATTTAACAGTAACTTACCCATATTCTGGGTATTTAATGTTAGCAGTTAGGTTGGTTAATATTTAACTAACTGATTCTAAGGTGCCTGATAGGCTGGTTAAAGATTAGCCTCTGCCTCACCAGCTTTGGTCTCCATCACCCATCACCTTTATAGCCACAAAGCCGACATGGTGAAATTAAGCTGCGGTGGGGCTGTAAAGAGAGGGGAGGTTGTACAGGAAAGCTGGTGCTATCCGTTGCATGCCAGTGCTTGCCGTTGCCACGACAACAGCCATTCGCCGCCAGTATTCATTTGGCAAGCCGCCAGGTCCCAAGGTGCTCGCCAACTTGCTGAAAAGAGATGTGCCAAGTGTTTCATTGAGTCTGTGCTCCATCCGCCAACTGAAAGGAATGACTGATCAGCAAGGTCTGCTCTGGGTGATTTGTCATCAATTTGCATAGTCTGAACAATGTGAAATTCTCGCAGCAGATAAAAACCGAGATGGTTAAAGCGTCGTGACCCCAACCTGCTGCCGATTCAAGGTTTCTACAGCAGGAGCGAAGCAATTAGAGGGAGGGTTGACCTCATGGCGAGAATGGCAATGAGCGAGCGGCAGCTGGAGTCTGTCAGAACTTAGCAGCTGCCAATCAAGGTATTGATCCATGTCTGGTTTGCCTTCGAGTATAAACAGGGTCAAACACGGCACCCAAAGCTTTGCCTTTGCAGCTTGAGAAAACAAACCGTAAAATAAAAACAAAAATACCAGACTAGGGGTGTGCGATATCAACCGAGATTCATACCTTAGCTGATTACACAAAACCAACATGAGCGATGTCACAACAAAGGACCATACTAGACAGTTATCAGAAATAATAGCCACTTAAACTAATTGTTCATGTTTTACTGATGTTCAGCAGATGTTTACTCTTGGTTTTAAGATTTTTAGTGCAGAGACCCATCTGCCCTGGCAGACAGCAGCTGCATCCTTCCCTCTCTGGAAAAATAAGACACATGACAGCCACGTGAACCAGAACGATTTTACACAGCTTTGATCTAGAAAATGACCCGCTCTATTTACGCTTCGTCAGAGTCAACCGCCATACAACCACTCAGCGCATAAGCACTTTCTCCACAGGTGTGTGAATATTAACCTTCAAGGAAAGAAGGCTTACGGTGGCGCCCATACAGTTTATGATACCAGCCGCACTCTGTAAACAACACAGTCTCTGTGCCATTTTATCCATGGGACAGAGTCATTGTTGGGATTGCTATGCAAAGAAAGTAATGCATTACACTTTACTTGTTACTTTAAAAAAAAAAAAAGTTATGCCCTACATTACTTATTTACTCGCCTGAGAAAGTAATTCTTTCCATACTCGTTACTCTGTGACACTGTAACATAATTACCCCTTAACAATATAAACCTGACTCAATTCTCTATCCCAATTAGCATACATATAATCTTTTTTTGTGTTTATGTATGAACACAAAACCAACAATGCAGACCAAAGCTGACAGCCAACCCAAAGAGACTTCAAAGTGATCGCCACACTTTGAACTGCAGAAACATGAAACAAGCCTGACTGCTCATCACAGCTTTTGTTACCTACTGAAGATCGAGCTCTGGCTGCTGGGCTCGGGTCAGCATGAACGCAACTACATCACCAGTTTGGGTTCCTCGCTACATTTGCATTAGCATGTTGTCTGTGCAGATGCTTACAAAGAGTCCAAAATTTGTTTTCCGTCCTTGGCAGTTTGAACTTTTTTGTGAAATTAAAATAAAAATAATTCCATTTCACATACCTCATTATGTTTGCACTGAGTCAATTTAGAAATAGTAATTTTTCCCTGAAAATATGGTTGTGTAAAGGGATGCTCAGTGACGCAACTAAAGTAGGTGGTAGCAGACACGCCCCACTCAGATAGGCGCCTGCTACACCCGTCCAACCCTGAAACCAGCACCGAAACTAAAGCCAACTGAGGATACAGACAAAAGAAACATAGATTTTAATCATCTTAAATAAGTACATCAACTCCAGTGTACACTGCATTAAGATCATATTCCCCACTTTTAAGTGAGGGTCCTTTCCAGCAGGACAGCTACTTAGACACACAAGAACTAGACTCTGCTCTCAAAACTGGTCACAAAACATGGAAGTTGTTGCCTACCACTGCCTCAGCTAGTTAGTGTTAATATATAACTTGTTTTTAGTGAATCAGTTAAGACTTGGACCAACATGTTAAAACAGCAAAGCCAGTCAGAAATCAACAGGATTTTATACTGTATCATTTCCACAAATCAAACTATAGAAACTTCTGCCATACACACATTTCTAAAGTTTGAAGATCTATATAAGGTATAGTTAAAAGTAAACTTTCATTTATTACTCATTGTTGAAGCAGCGGTCTGTCTCGCTCTCTGCAGACAGAGCTGCCCAACTCAGAATGTAATAAGCAGAAACACAGCTTTAGAGCAGAAATCTTTTATGTAACACATGAAGAAAAAAAAAAATCTAACTATAATGATTAGAAACTCCAAATGCTGCAAAGTCCTAGCAGACCTCAAACTAGACCTGAATCTTTTACAATGGTAACCGATTAGTCCACCTATCCCTGAATGACGCAGTTGTTCACTAAGCAGCGTCTTGAGTGCGCCGGTTTAAAAATAATTGCTTTAAGGACATCATCTGGGTCCAGGCAGTTTTCACTGTTTACATTTTGAAACTGATGAAATGAAAACACATAATTACGGCTTGTAGCTGTAGATCAAAGTGATTACAGGTATGAGCCACTTAATTTTGGGTCAATTTAAAATGAATTCAAAAACAAACATGAAGAACAATCCCTCAAGGGCATCCCACAAGGATAAATGGTGCTCATTTGAATACGATAACAAGCCAAAGGCAACATTAACGACAACTGCACAAAAGCGTCTGTTGTGTTGATGATAATTATTTTGCCACAAACAACAATCCAAAAATCTGAACACTTGCGTTGAGCATTTTGATGCTTTTCTGCTGCAGATTGTTTTATAGTGGAAAAAAATGTTCTTACATTTGGCTTCAGAAAACTATGTAAAGGAACAAGCAAACAGATTAGTGACAATGATGATACGCAGTTTCAGCCCTACAAAAATAAAAATAATGAAATTTGAGAGTTTTTCTAAGAGCTTCAAATATCAGTCACCCTGGAACATCAAAGAACCAAACCAGACAAATGGTGCAAACAGCTCACCACATCTACATAAAGGTAGTTCAAGCGATGACATGTTAGCACGGATGGCCTAAGGGGGATAAAATGTCTTCACACTCTGCTTTCAATTACCTGAAGCACTGAATGGGGAGCTGTTGGTGCTTTGTTCATTGTTCAAAGACACATGAGCGCATAGATGAGAGGTTTGAGAGCTCCTGTAGTTTCTAAAACTTGTTAAACTTTATTAAACAAATGAGAGCTTAACGCCACATTAAACACAGCCATTTATGTTCATAAATAACATTACTATGGCCGTGATATCAGCAGTGGGCTTACTTTGAGATCCTGTCCATGTTTGCGATTTGTTTCTGGTTGCGTATGACCTCGATGGCCTCCCAGACATACTGGACTACCTTAGGGTCCGCCTGCCTCTTCTTCACCACACGTGACATGATTTCCTTATTCATGACAACTGTAAGAAACAAAGAAAAATAAAAATACTGATCAGCACAGCTATTTTGCTTTTGTTTAATGACTGAAAAGAAACTTATCCAAAACACAAAGAGGCACACAGACTGCTCCATTATGGCAACAATCATAATCACGAGTATAATAGAAAATAACTCTCATGCTGATTATTTAACATGATTACTCAATAATGTCACCAACATCGTGCATTTATCGGGCTAGAAAAATATATATTTTTAGAGGGGACTTTATTGAATTTTGATATAACCCCAGCCAAAAGCAAATATATGGGAGGAGCCTTATAATGAAAATAAATGCTAAAGTGTAACAGGTTTAGCACACGTGTCTTGCTTTCAAGCCAAAAATCGTAACCGAAATGTTAAATCTGATTAATCACCCAGCCTTAGAAACCCTCAGAAGATTTAGGATTGTTACAAGTTACCAAATATCAGTGTTGTTTTTATGCAGGAACAAAAGCAAATTAGCTTAGTAAGACAAGAGATCTATGCCAATGTGGTTTGTTTTAAAAGCACATGCAGTCACTACGTTACTCCAGTTTTTATTCAGTTAATTTCTCCTGAAACGAAGTAAACTCTTCAAACGGTTCAGAATAATACCAGTTAGGTTGACTCCTTAAAACGGTGCACAGGCCTGGCCTACCCTAAATATCTTAAAAAATTCAAATCCAATTTTACGCGGTGCTCCTCTTAGCCATCCGTGAAACTTAAGATGTCACTTTCATAAACCACAGCCAAAAGCTAACATAATACTACTCAAAGAATTTCAACATGAATGAAGACGCGCTCTGCTTTAGTGCACTTTGTGGTAGAAGAGGCTGAGACAGATGTTGACAGAGGATGTTTATTCTCACTCCTTTCTCATGTGAGAATGGACCGTGGTTTCATATCGAAAGCACGTAAGAACAAGTCGCATATTTGTTGTTGGGAGGAAAAGAACCCCACCGAAAAATAAATGTAGATTAGACTAAAATCAGTACAAAACATGCAAAAACTGTGGCAATGCAGCGGTGCATATATGGGTCATGGTCAGAATGACATTAGGCGTGAAAGTCGGATGTAATGTTGTTTCCCTACTGCTTCAAAATACAGACCTGATGTTTTTGATATTATATAATGTTGTAAGATCAGATCACATGAAGCACTTATTATATACACATCTGGAGACAGTGAACTACTACTGGCAACTGTTTCTACAGCTTTATTTTATATATATATATAAAAAAACCACAATTTAAAATAAATATAGCCTGTGATATTTACTGATATCAGTGGCCAGTGTTCATCTGTTGCCAGTCAGGTTTGCAGATAGTGTAATAAAGGGATTTAAAAACTGTTTCTTTGTTTCCTCTGGCACATCATGTAGCTAAAACAACAACAATTACCAAAGAAAACAAAGCAGTGTTGGGAATTGGTTAAAATCAAAAACACAAATAGCACTTACAAAAAAATAATCTGGATCTTACACCTTAATTTGTGTTTGTGCAACATTGGATTAAAAACAATTTTGACACGTGAAAGTGGCATTTAAAAAAAAAACAGTGAAGTTTCTGCAATGTTAAAGAGAAAAAAAAACAGTTTTTTTTTTGTTTATGTGGATTCTGATTGTGAAACACAGAAAGCGTGCAAATATTCTGACGTTCACGTCCAAACACAGGGAAAAGCAACCCAGCATCACACCATAGCTGAAGGCAAAACAAAATGAGGTGACACTGAGTAATGTGAGCTACCCTATTCTGTGTCAAGCGCAGTCGGTGTGAACGGGTGCCACCTGTGCAATGATGCCCTCGTTTCCTCCGTGCTGCCTGCGCGTCTCCTGAGAGATCACGCCGCGTGACGACAGGACGGGCGGCTCTGCACGCCGGCGTGCTCACACATCAATTAAGCAAGGTGTGCGACCCAGGAGCCCAATTAGCAGACAGACAGCCCAGGCTGAGTGGGTTTCGTGGCTCCCGCGGTAAACAAAGACGACACACCACGCTGCTGTTCCCTCACCAGAAAAGCTGACAGCCCCACCTGACGTTACGCCAAGTAGACAATCGTACCCACTGGTTAAAACGCCGCTTAAATCCACTCTGATGGGCTCTCAGGTTTAAAGAGGGCAGCGCTGTCTAAACATTTTAGCACGACTCTTTGCCATTTACCGTTAGCCTGCTAACAGCAAGCGGGTCATAATAAAAGCTAGCGGAGGATCCCCGGATAAAACTAATGTATTACCACACGGTGACTACAAAAAAACCCCCCGCACATATAATATTTAATTTAAAGAACACACTTGTCATAACTTGTATCGTCAGCAACAAAGACAGCCGAGGCAGGCCACGGACACTGCAATTGAAGAAGCTTTAGCCACTAGCAGGCTGGCTAATGTCCAACTCAAAGCTTGTCAGGACAAAAAGAGTCAGCTTTTCCCCCAGTTAACTCAAACCAGCTTGGTTGAATTTTAGACTAAATGAGAGATAACCTAAATACAAGAAAAGCACATAACAATAATAGGTGATTGTCAGCCATGCGATCGTTGTGAGTTGATTTAATCAGCGAAGCTAGTAAACTATTACGCAGCTAGCGTTAGCTGATTGGCAGCTAAAACATGCCAGCTTTACAGGAAACATGGGTGAAATTCACAATCACGGCAACAGACTGGGAGTAGGAGCACACACTGTGCTCTGTCGCCACAAACTAGGCTAACTAGTTACCTACTCGTTTATTTTGAAGGGCGCCATGTTCACGATCCTCCATCACGGGGACAGGAAAAGCAACCACGGCTAAGCTAACGGCGTTAGCGCCTGTAGTTGCTGGCTAGCCTAGCCGCAGTGTTGTCACACAGAGCCTGAGCCATTTTCTCCAGGATTAAAAACATTTAAATAAAATAAAACTCACCTCCGCCTCCGTGTCACAAGCACACAGCGCTACAGAAAATCCGTTAAGGATTGGACTCGAGTCAGCTTACATCAGTATTTTTCGAGCTACTGGGGTCTGTTGGTGAAGGTCTGTGTCCAGCTTGGCTAAGAGGTAAACACGGGGCAGACAGAGCTGCGGAGCCACAGGGAGAACTCTAGTGGTGGAATCTGAATCGCTGCAACCCGCTACACCTGGAGCCAGCAGCCGGGAGGTTTCAGGGCATCTCCGTGTCAAATCGATGTGCGTGGGGGAAGCTGACCTTCAAGGCTGCCTGTCAGACACGCTCTCTGAATCTTGAAAGAATGTTTTTTTTGTTGCTTTTTTTTTTTACTATAAATATATTAAAAACGAAGTTTGACAGTATAAAATACAACAATTTTTTCCCACGACAAAACAAAAGAAATGCCAGATAAATAAATGGCGTTCTCGGGGTACAAACAAAAAAACACAATAAAAAAGGAAAGCTTGAAATTTGTAAGGTGGTAATAATTTAAAGCAAATTACAAATTATTTCAGTTTAATGAATTAATCAGCAAGATAAGCTAACGTTTAATTCATTTATCTAATGTCAGGCTGATAAACCTTTTTTGTGGGTCTGTATAATGACCTGAATTGCATGTTAAAATCAACATATTATTATTATTATTATTTAAAAATTTCATTTCAAGATGCATAATAATAATAATAATAATAATAATAACTTTATTTATAAAGCGCTTTCAAACAAAGTGCTGAACAGATGAATGAAACAGTTGGGGGAGCTAGAGGATAAGGCAAACTTATATTCAAACCATCAAACAAATTTTAATATAAGATAAAGATAACACAAGTAGGTACCAATTTAAGTTTTTAAATTATTATTTCATTTATTGGGGGTGGGGCTATCCACACTCACCTTGCCCTGTGAGGAAAAGTAATTTGATCCTCACCCCCCCCATGAAAATCATAAGAACATGATTTTAACTGTGATTAACAGTATTTAGAGGAATATGTGGATATGTTATTGGACTTTTTTCTTTCTATGTATATTTTGATGATCACAGATCTTTCATAATTTGTAAAATTTAATGTATTTTTGTGTTGTTTTTGTCCAGGTCACCCTTGTAACTGAAATGTTAAATCTCAATGGGTTTTTTTGTCCTGGTAAAATACAGTAATTAGAAAAGACACTGAATTGAATCAGTCTGGAAAGGTTTAAAGAGCCATCCATTCGCTCCTTTTCAGGGTCACAGGGGGCACCTATCCCAGCATTCTTAGGGCAAGACACGCTGGGCAGGTCGCCAGTCTGTCACAGGGCTAATACATAGACAACCATTTGCACCTATGGACAATTTAGAGTTTCCAATTAAGCTATCCCCACTAACTGCATGTCTTTGGACTGTGGGAGGAAGCCTGAGTACCTGGAGATTGGACTGATGGTGGAATTGAACTTGGGATCTTCTTGCTATGAGGCAACAGTGCTAACCACCATGCCACCGTCAGTTTAAGAACCATTATCCACAAAAGATAAACTTGGAACAGTGGATAATGTTTTCAGCGTTGGCTGGCCTAAGTTAATCCAACAGTGCATCTGTGACTCTTTCAGAAGGCCACAAAAGAACCCATCTAAAGACCTGCATGCCTCACTGGGGCTGCTTTGCTGCTTCGGGGCCTGATTGGCTGTCAGTGATGGAACCATGAATTCTGCTCTCTCTACCTCTGAACAGCTAAAAACAAAACAACAATAAAATAGTTTTGGAGTGTCGTAGTCAAAGTTTGGGCTTAATTCATATCGAGATGCTTTGTCATGATCCCAAACGTGCTGTTCATGTTTGAAAAGCCACCATTGTTTCTAAAATTAGATAACTCTGGAAAGGAGTGGGCCAAAATTCTTTCACCGTGACGGGAAAGACTCATTGCTAGTTATCATAATTGCTTGATTGCGGATGTAACTGCCAAGGGTGGCTCAACCAGTTATTACGTTTCATAGAGAGCCAGGTATGTTTGCACGCTTAAATGTGGAGAAAGTGTGAGAGTGAGTACAAAGGTTTGCATCACAGGTATGTTTGTAAGAGATTGAAGTCTGATTACTTCTGCTAGTTAAGCTTCATTTGTTTTAGTACAATAGAAAAAACAAAAAGACAATTATGAGAGATTATGTACATGAAGCAGCTGTTTGCTGCTTAAGCTTGAGAAGTAGGGATAACAAAAGGTTCACCTCCCCTTGGAATTTAACAGGTAATGGAAACATTTCAGAAGGAAATTTGTTTAAATTTTTAGGATACTCATTTAGAGAAAATACCAAACCACATCCTTATATGTTTACAGCATGACTTTACAGAAAATGCTGCTTGTTGCCAAACTGGTCTCTCTGCAGTGTAGAGCTGCCACCCAGTGAAATACATTTAACACTATGGGTAAAAATAATCCTATGTGAAAATGTAATTTGACCCCAACCCCCATCATCCACCCTCAAAGAGAAAGAACATGACACCAGCAGTCAAACACAGTGTTGGTGGTGTAATGGTCTAAGGCTGCTTTGCAGCTTCAGGACCATTCAGAATGTCCAGCCGTCAGTTTGTGCCCTGAAACTCAAGCACACTTCAGTGATGCACCAGGACAATGATCTGAAACACATCGCCAAGTCTACCTCTGAATAACTAAAAACGATTAAAACAACAGCAAAATAAAAGCTTTGGAGTGTCCTAATGAAAGTTTGGACTTAAATGAGACTGAGATGCTTTGGCATGACCATGTTTGAAAACCCTCCAATGTTTCTAAAAGAAAAAGAAATAAAATGTTGTGGAATTGTGTGCAAAAACTAGGCCAAATAAAGATGATTCTGATTCAAGAAATTCTACAATAAGGAGTCAGACAAAATTCCTCCACGGCAATGCAAAAGACTCTTTGCCAGTAACAATAAATTTGCGATTGCTGTTTTTGTTGGTAATGGAGACACAACCAGTTTTTAGGTTTTGAGGCTAATTATGTTTTGATGCTGAAATGTGGAGAAAATGTGAGAGTGAGTGCAAAGGTCTGAATACACAGGTCTGTTTGTAAGGTCTCAAGAAGACTGATTATGTCTTTAATTTAAGCTTCATTTATTTTAGTATAATTTAAAAACCATCAAAAACCCCAACGAATGGCAGAGATTAGATTATTTTCACTTGGTAAATGTAACAAACATATTTTATGTTTGTTGCTTAGTTTTTCAAAAGTAACAATAATAAAGTTCACCTCCTCTTTAAAGACCGCAGGTGCAAACAGTTTAACGGTTAATAGAAAATATTTCTGCAGGAAATGTTGATCTTTTTTTTAATGAAGGCTATAATCATTCAAAAAGAATGCCACACTACATCCTTCCAGTATATCTACAATGTAATGTCACAGAAAAGATCATCACTGCCAAACTGGTCTGTCTGCAGTGTAGGACTGGCACCCAATCAAAAACATCTGACCCTGCGGGGAAAAACAAAAACAAGCAGGTGCTGAGATGTTATGTAACTGACTCGATCGAGCCGCCTGACAACATATTCTGTGGACACAAATACTCCTCAGTTTTAAAGAGCAAACTCTTAAAGATTATGTTTAAAAGAAGATTTAATGAAACACAGTGGTAAACCTTTTTGAAACCTGTTGCTGGCATCACATTTAAAAGGAGTATCCATTCATATAAATACATTTCTTTACAAACTAACAAAAAATAGGTTATGCAGCTTCCTGCATAACCTAGTTTAAGCCAGCTCTGTATAACTTTAAAAACACGTCGATTCCAGTTCACCAAGTGCAGCACATGCAAATACGGAGCAGAGTGTGACGAAGACTCGGAGGACGTCTGGTGAGTGTTTGATTCGTAACAATCATACAAATCCAGTTTTCATTGACACCAACAACAAAAACAAATGTTCCCAACGAAAGCCTCACTGTTTGTCTCCGTTTGTCATCGAGAGAAACCTTCTGTTTGTAAGTGGCAGCCAATCATAAAGCGTTAGCTTACAGGAACTAAAACAGCTTGTTTCACACAGGATAAACTGACGCCCAGTGTTTGATAAAGAAGGATTATTTTGGGCTGTCAATCATGCAAAGCAGTTCTAGGAATAAAAAATATGACACTGGAAAAATTCACTTAAAGTGCGTGAAGTGAGGCTTTAATACATTAAAACTGCAAACTTTGAGACAATTAGAGATCAGATTCATCTTCAAACCAAGGCCTTTTGACTTTTGTAGTTGAGTTAAAGAGCGGTCCTGCTTCTCTCGGTGAGGTTTCTGCCATGTTTTTTAACTATAAGTTGTTTTTTAAGGGAGATTTTCTGACCTGATTAAGGACAACAGGCTTTTTATACTGTATTGATTGCGAAACCCTTCCAGGCATATTGGGCTACATAAATGAACTCGACTTGACTTATTAAGCGTAGTGAAACACGACTATAAAATCGACTGAAATAGGAGTCAAAAAGTTCTTTTTTTTAGGTCCTACCATTGAACTCTGGGAGTAAATCTGAAACCATTAATCATGAGTGGAGGAGTTCTTGAAAGGGATTGAAATGAGTTCTTTGTATCTGCAGCGGCTCTGTGGAGGACTAATGAGCGGCGTCTTCGTTCCTCTAAATGCACTTCAGTTAATGAGTGTGTGGCAGAGACGTGTTCAGTCTAAAGACTGAAGACACAACATTTATTTTCCTGACTCGACTCTCCTCCTCCCTTCAGGTGCATATGTAACATCGACTGCAGCGGTCACAATGAAAACCCGGTGTGCGCCACTGACGGAAACTCCTACAACAACCCCTGCCTGGTCAGAGAGGCGTCGTGCATGAAGCAGGAGCAGATCGATGTCAAACACCTGGGCAGGTGCCCCGGTAAGACTTAACAAGATTACATGATTGCATTACACGAGCTCTGTGGGCAGTTTAAAGCTGCTCGGGTTGACGTGTTGAAGCTAATCTCATCGTAAATCGCAGAATGAGGCTGTAACTGTAACTCGTTTATAACTGACTGTATGCTGAAGCAGAGGCGGTGATTCGGTAACACGATGCAGCAGTTTTATCAGGCTTGTTGCAGCTCAGAGTTCAGACCCTCTAAGGCCTGTTTATGCCTGCAGAGAACCCTGTCGCCCAACCCAGACTCTGCAGTCCGGTGAAAAACTGCACCCATGATGTAGTGCTTTGTAGGACCTCCTTTAGCAGCACTAACTTCTCTATGACGTTATCGGTCTCTCACATGGTTGTGAAGGAATTTTAGCTCTCTCTTCTTTACAGCGTTACTTCAGTTCACTGGTTTTTGCAGGCAGTCATTTATGCGCCGCTCTCCTGAGGTCTCACTTTACAGTCAGGTTGAGGTCGGGACTTTGGTAGAGTTTCTTTTTCAGCCATTTTGTTGGAGATTTGTTGCTGTGCTTGGATCATTGACCCGCTGCATGACTTAACTTTAGCCAACCTTTAGCTGTCAGCCACACAGCCTCCTGACTCTACAATACTTTGGTATACGGAGGGGTTCAGGGTCGACCGAATGACTGCCACCGTGCAGGCAGTCTGAATGAAGTGTTTATGCTAATATGTTGTGTTTTTAGGTTTTCTTCAATTGTGGATGTGCATTATGGCCAAAACATCTCCTCTTTGGTCTCCTCAGTCCAAAGAACATCATCCAGAAGTCTTTTGGTTTGTTCCTAGGCTGTTCGTTTTACAGGGACCTTCCTCCTGGAAACCCTTCTTGCTCAGTTCTAATTGTCCTGCCGTGAACTTTACCTTTAACATGCTAACTGAGGCCTGTAGAGTCTAAAATGGAGCTCTTTGGATTTGCTGCACTTCTTTGAGAACTGCATGGTTTGACCTCAGAGTGAAATATCTGGACTGTGCCCTCCTGGGATGATTGTTGCATTTTGTTAACACACACCTGAGTTCTTGGAAAATCTGTCACTTTTATAGTGGCGCTCAAACCAACTCGTGATCCAGTTAATCAAGTGCATTGATTAGGAGCGCCCGGCTGCTACTTACCTGCTGCCACACGTGGAGCTGACATAGAAAGATGAAGTAAAAGCTGCTCTCAGTTTCTGCCATGCTACATTAGCTCTCCTCCAAGCAAACAGTGCACTGAACTGACGCGAGCGGCTTGTTGCAGATATCCGATCCACTTATTTGAGCCATGATTACACCAGTGTCCACACTGAGAATTGCACCTGAGTTTCATTGTTCAGTGTTTCATTGCTACAGTGACAACAAAGATTCTGATTGTGATGTTAGAGCGATGTTCTCAGTGTCCAACATTATGTTTAATAAATGTGGGTGGGTGACATCACTTTGGCTACTCTCCTGTTTTGCATGCAAATTTGAATTCAGTGAGGTGTTCGACTTTTATGGGCCTGTTCCTGGAACTTTTTAATAACCCATCATACTTTGGTCATTTCCACTGAGTGCCGTTGCATGGTGCACGATGGGTTAGAAGCTGCAGCAGGAGGTTTTGTGTGTGTGTGTGTGTGTGTGTGTTTTCATGATAAGAACATGTCATTGCCTCTGTGTGTCGTCGTGTTTTGAGCTCTTTCTGACAGTAATGGTGCCTTGTGACTGGATGAGATACCAAGCTGTGGTTTTTGTTTTGTGTTTGCACGTGAAAATGTAAAACATCTCCGAGCGTCTGTTTTTAAGCTTTTGATTTACCTCCATCATGGTGGCGTGCTCCTCCACCCACAGTCTGTTCAGCTCTCTGAGCTCTCTGTCATCACGCTGTTTCCTGACGTGCATGAACGACTGAGCGGAGGCGGAGGATTCAAAGCGCCACGTGCAGCTTTGTGGCGGCCGGCAGGAAGCGCTGTGTGATTAAGTGACGCCAACACCCTTTTCAGCCAATGAGGAGAGTGGATCTCTGGAGACGATTGTGACAGAAAACGGAGGGTTTCGATAAACAGAGGTCCCTCCTGTGTGATAGAAATGAGGCATTCAGTGAGACACAAAGCATTAATTATGGTTCAGTTTCAGTGTAGCTTTCACACCCGTGCTTCATGTTTTCCTATAAACCCGACCTGCAGCAAACACAGCGCTGGATTGTGCTCCACGTGTCCACAGAGCTAATCAATGTTCAGAAAAACAAACACCGACTGACCTTTTAAAGACACACAACTTGAATATGAAGGCGTTTATATTCAATCCCAAAGGCTTGTTTAAGCACCGAATAAGAAACAGGAGGAAGTTTTATCCATTTTTCAACTACTAAAACCTTTTTCTTTTACCGAGTCTGAAGTCACAGATTCATAGGAAACGAAAGCCATCGTTCACTTTTTTGGATTGACCTCATCAGGCACCATCAGCAACTTTACAGCCAGACTTATTTATAAAGGTTCGGTTTCTTAATTGATACATGCGTACGACTTTGAAGAGACATTTTACTGCTGTGTTGATTGTTCCTGTCACTCATTCGATGAACTTACCATAGGAAGCGTAAAATGAGCAGACCTCAGATTTCTTTTGTTTTCCACAGTCAGAAGTTTGTGTTTGTGAGGCGTCCCTGGGACCGTCACATGGGAACACCAAAATTACAACTGTGCTTGTTAAGCCTGACGCCATTTTCCATTTCCAAAGTCTCTCAGCTGAGTTCTGCTTTCTTACGGCTCCCAGGGCTGGGAGGGGTGTGTCGCATGTCTGATCGACTTACAGTAAGTGTGACAGTATCTGGAATAAATACGCATTAAATACAGCTGTCATAAGCAGACTATCACAGGTTACTATGAAGAAAAGCTAAAACCTGATGATGATGATGATGATGAGCTTTTGTTCATGGTGCACACATGAGATAACCACATCATTTAAAGCATGGCTTCTCGTCCTCGTGACTCCGCGGACCAAATATTTGTGGCTTTGGTACAAAAGACGCTGTGAGAGTGAAGTCTTGATGAAGCTTGTAGTAAACCCTTGCTGCTCGTCCCCCGTGGCTCAGCGAAGCTTCTGCTGATGCTTCCATGATGATCTGTAAACAGTCTGAGCCGCTCCGACGACCTTTGACCTTGACTACAGCGAGTCGAGAGCAGCTCTAAGCTTTGTCGCTCTGTGTTCAGACAGAAATCCGCTCGCCGACGCCTCCACGCCTGTTTGATCCAATCCAGATTGGAAAACGGTGGCCATCAGCTGTGTGGATTATGAAATAAGCTCGTTCATCAACAATAAACCGCCCTGAAAGGAAAAACTCTTTACACGGATGAAACAGCAGTTTAGTTATTTGACTCTTCTTTATTTTCCTTACTGAACTTTTCTGCCCACATTGGTTTTTTGTCCTTCCATGAATCACACGTTCATGTTCTTCTTTTTCTTTATTCATCCCTTTCTCTCTTCTTTCCTTTTTTCTACCTCACTTTCAAAAAGTTATTTAACTTGAAGACGGTGACTGCTGCTTTTTAAATCTTCCAGCTCGAGCGTTATTTCTCTGGCTGCAGACGTGGGTCATTATTTCACATTAACTTGCTGATGTAGTAAAACGCAGGACTGATGGCGTTCAGGGCTCGCTGAGTACTGCTGACTGCACGACTGTGACCGTTTCATAAATCAGCCTCGTTATTGAAACCGTGTCAGACAAATTAATGCATCTAATCACCGGTGTTTTCAATTAAGAAACAAATCAAGCATGCAGCAGCCGCAGTTTTAATCCGTAAGAAATTAATCCACACCTTGTTAACATCCTGAAATAATCTGACACACAGGAGCTGCTTGGCACCAACAGCAGGTTTAAATAACATCAGTCAGAAATCGGCTTTCGAGGCAGGAAACACAGTTAGTTTGCAACTTTGACCAGATTTAACAAACTCGGTACTTCAAGTTCAGATCAGTTTTCTCCACCTGTAGAGTAATATGAGCCATGTTCGTAACCTCTGAATTTAAATCCAGTGTTTCTGTGCTGTACAGTATTTTTATTTATCCATCGCTAATAGAACAATTCTCAAATTTCAAAAGGCCCTAGTTTGTTATAGCCTAGCTTAACCAACAGAATTCATTCAGCCTTAAAGTACTTAGATCCGAACTATGATCTATCCGGTGAACCTATAAGAACTCGGGTAAAACTACAAAAACTCAGGTACAACTATCGGGTAAAACTATAAGACACTCAAAACAATAGAAAATGCAGTCTGGGGAGACTTCAAAGCTACCAGAAAGAGTTTCCAGCTGCCTGCAGCTTCTTGATAAAGTGCAGCTCAATCAAACAGGAATTCTGCAACTACACCATCGTAATATTTGACTTTATATGAATCACATAACCTGTAGGGATGTTGATGGCAAATAACTTAATAGTCACGTAAATGAGAGGAAAAAAAAGTCACATTGGTAAGAAGAGGTATATGGCGCTTCAACAAGAACCTCTTTACAACTGCTTTGGTCACTCGCAGGTTGCTATGGTCGCCTGTAGTTTGCATGGAAGACACCAACTCGTCTGCAAACACGAACTACCGAGTGGTAGTGAAACCTGAAAGTGTAGGACGTTTGCCTTCCAAACAAAACTTGTGCCTAATTAAACAACAACTTGCAAACTTGTACTTGCATCAGACTTTTCATGGTTTCAATAGCGCTTGGCGAGTAGTTTGTGTTTGCAGATAAGTCGGCAGCTTCTATACAAACTGAAGGCGACAGTGGCAGCCTACCAGTGACCAAAGAAATCCCAGGGAGCTTTCCAGTGCAACACCTCTTTGTGACCAATTTCACAAGCAAGCAGCAACCATACATGAAGTGGTCGGGAATACTCCTTTTTTTCCCAAACAGTGGTCCCACGTCGTCACCAGCGAATCTGTAGGCCTTGATTTACTGCAGCTCTTGCTTTGAATTCATTTTAAAAACAGTGAAAACTTTCCAGCGTTTCTTCATTGTGCTTCTCATTCTGCGTTTTCATCTTTGATTTTTATTGATATTTTATTTTTATTTAACTGATGCCTAGTATCATCATACTGGTCTTTTAGTGGACTGTGCACAAGCATGTCTGGGTAAGCTGCATACCCATAATCCAGACAGACAGTATAAAAGATGGATGTGGCTTCTGGGTCTGAAAAGTGAAGCCAACACAGAAATGCCGTAAACCTGATTTCATTTTAGCAGCAGTGAAATTACCTTCGTTTGCCAAAAGGCTCCTAGTCCTGTAGAAGAACTTCTGTAAATACTTTCCTGTTGATGAGTTTTGGGTCTCAGTGTCTACTTTCAGGTCAATAAAACCAGTACTTTTTATAAATTATGGTAATTCTACTTGTCAGAAAAGCTTATTATCCAGGATATGCTCACCAGTTTCTGGTTTCAGAAGCCAAAATTTAATCTAAGGGAGTCATAACAGGACTTTACAGACCAGTGGGTGTTGACATGGTACATCAAATACAAACACACTGTGATGAATTCTGCTTTCGTTTAATACATCCCTTGTAGCCACTGTGACAACACTGTCTGGTTAGTAAAGTCACGATGTGATGCTTCAATCAAAGTGTTTCCACGAATCTCTGCAGATGAAGAGCAAAAACAGAAGATTAACAGAAAGTTGACATGAACAGCAGTTATCTGAAGAACTGGACTGATCGTGATTCATATGAGTCATCAAAATGACCCATCCATTGACCCCAACCTCCTCCCTAACATGATCATGTATGCACATAGCTATTGTAATCTCACCCATAAGTAACCCTCGACTTCAGGGTTCATAGAACAAACTGAGGGACCTCATCTGTCAGATTTCTACAGAGCGGAGTCGCTCCTACTGAGCATAAGGAGGGTCCATGTCCACATGCACAGTCGTTGACATGGATTCAAGTTTTTCCTAAAGTTCTTAAATAAAATGGAGGAAAATTTCATTAAAAGGGAACACTGTGGTGCATCATAACAGCATTACTGTTGGTGAAAGTGACACTACTTTGATCAGTTTTAGGCTGCTGGTCAGTTTGCAAAACTCTGAGTTGGACTTTACACATGGATGAGCTTCAAGCCTAAAGTTAATTAGCTTCATTAACATTTGTGTTATTTGTGGCAAAAAGAATTGTTGCTTTAAAGTGTTGTTGTAGGATTTCTTGTCTCAGAAGCTTTAAAAGAGAGTAAATTAAAGCCAAAAAACATGAGAAGAGAATCCAGAAGTTCATCAACATCCGCCAGCTTTCTGCTGCCTGTTAGTTTCCCTCTTTTTCTGACTGATTTCTCACAGTTTTATATATTTAATCCCATGTTTGATTCTCAAATGTGCCGAGCATCTTTTTATGGCCGAGATGAAAACACCATTGCGATGAGTCATAGCTCTTCTGAACCATCACTGAAGGTTTCTTCCTCTCAGAGGAGCCGAGGGTGAGGTGCAAGTGTTAGATGCAAACCTCATTTGCAGTCACAGTTTGCTGTGTGATGTTTTTCAGAGTCTGTGCCAACACCCAGAGCTCCTCCAGCCTCGGTACAGCTCTGAGCCTCAGGTCTGATTTATGTTGATGGACTCACCTTGAATCACAATGTGTCGTCCTGCTGGAGATGCTCTCTGCAGGTGCCAGCAGGAGACCCTAACCCAGGAAGACTTATGGATTTCTTGTCAGTGGTTATTGCTTTTAGGTGGCAGTGATCTGATTGGCTCAGTGAGGTGGCAGGTGAGGGTGAGTGGGTGGTGTGGGGTGGTATTGCACCCTGAGGTGAAGAGCACCTGCCATCTTCTCTGATCTGTTATTTCCTCAGGGCAGCAGGCCAGTGCTTCAGTGCACCAAAGCCAAGGAACCAAACTCAAAGGATTTGAACACATTGATCCTGTTATTTCACAGCAGTGGAGGCCAAATATTGGCCGAGTCTGGACCTGTGGTTCACATAAGCTTGTTAACTGATTACAACCCAAAAGTTGTCATTCTCTACCACTCCGGCTTTTTATTAACACTATTCATGATTTGTTAGGATCGAGAGTTTTTCACAGTGAGTGATCCAAACCCCACATTAGCATATTAATAACTAACCTCATGATATTGATGGATCATTTCAGCCATTCGATTATATTTTACACTCATTTACACAAGAGAGATCACCGAGTCGAGACCAGGAGATGATCCAAACCCGTCAGGAGGCCACAAGCTAGTGTACCTCCTAGTGCCGGTGCTAGAGAAGATTTGCATCTTGATTAAAGTCTGTCACTCATTTGGACCCAGAAATAACTAAAAATGTGACACCGATCAAGTGAATAAGACAAAAGCTGTTGTTCTTGACTTTACCAGTCAGTCGCATTAACAATAAAAGCTAATGGCTCATTTGATACCGCTCTACACACCTACTTGGCAAATCTTTAGCACCACTTTGCAACCCACCTCCAACCCAGCTGATCCTTTTCCATCTTAGACACTGTATTTGTTACCAATAATGATAATTTGATGATTTATGTTTTGGTTATTAGTCAGCTTTAAACTTGTGTTTAGTTTCACAATATACAGCAGAGTGAAAAGGTGCTAAATAAGCGTTAATAAATGAAATTACTGCAGTAGTGATAGGGACATGGTGGCCATTATAATTACTATAAAGGTCTAGGGTGTCCACATACTTCTGCCTATGCCACGTTAAATTATTATAGCTGTTTGTCGTTTGTATTTTTCTTACTTCAGCAGACTGTGTAATGATTTGTATTTTTTGGTTGCAAATACAGAAAAGAGGAGCAGGAGCAAAGATGGGAAACAATGAGGCTTTGGGGAGGTGCTGATGGAGGGAAGAAGGGGGGGGAGGGTAAGACGGAGACAAAGAGAGTTCTGTCAATATTTCCTCAGGAATGATGGAGCATTAAAAATGGATGAGTGTGTTTGTTTTTTGCCTGTGTGCGCGCGTGTGTGTGTTTGCGTGTGCGCGCATGTGTGTGTTTGCGTGTGTGTGTGTGTGTCGATGGGAAGACCAAGTGCAGTTTAGCATTATGAGAACAATTTTGTAGAATGTGGGTTTTTTTACATCCTCACTTTGGGTTTGATTTCAAACACCAACAGACAAACTAAGTAGCCTGACCGGAAACGTATACACAAAGTCAGACTGACCTTATAAAGCAGAAAATTCAGACTGTATGTGTCTCCCTTCTTAGCTGGCTAAATCACCATGGTTACTTAAACTGAACACATAACCTGGGGGAGCAGAAAAGGTGTCAATGTTTTTATACTTGATTCTAAATTTAAAAGAATTTCCCTCAGGATAAATAAAGTTTCATCTAATCTAATCTAATCTGCTGGGTCCTTTATTTACACTGCTGAACCGGTTCAATCAGTGACAATGATTTCATTTTGATCTGCTGACAAACTAAACTTTATTAAACCGTGGCACAGTAACTGTTCATGTTTCCGGTTCTCATTCTGTTTGCACAGTGTTGCATTTCACTGTTATATTTTTTGTGCTCCCTCTATGTTCCTGAGTGGAAGAGGTGACACTCATAGGGATCATTTTGTGTAGAAGAGTCATATGTCCAATGAAACACCACTTCTTATGTGCGTGTAAGTTTCATCAAATCGGTAACGGCAATAGAAAGCTTTGCTGTTATAATTTGTTCCCTGTGAAATAAAAAATTTTTTTTATTTACATGTATACACTGTTCCAGTTGTGGATAATCATCTCAAACATGGCCAAAGTATCAAATAATGAATTGACAGTATGAAATAATAATCCCTGTGAGAACAGCCCTGGGATAACTTGTTCTATGACCTCAGTAAAGACTTTGAAGTGAGTTACATAGTTGATAATTCAGCTAATGAGTAGACGGTGTTCTTGGTTTCTCACTGAACTATACCTCTTCATCATGACGTCTGGATTCAAAAGGTTATGATTAAACAATGTCCATGTCCTGGGAGTCCACCATAGCCTCTCTTCCTCTAGTATCTACTCGACTCAACTCTACTCTACTTGGCTTTGTTTGTTTTCTATTACAATAGACTACCTCCTATGTGCATTGGGTCATTATAACAATGTGGCTGAAAGTCTCGTAACATCATTTGTATGCGACACATTTCCCTCGTTGCCGGGTTTCAAAAATGGCATTTTAGTTTTTGTGAAGGAGTCACTAATAACTCGTCGAGTGACGCCATTGGCTGGCCACTGCTGACGTCACATTTTTGGATCAACTCGGATCACTTGGGACCCGGGCTGAGCCAGTACTAAAATAGTATGTGGTAACAGGTTCTACCACCTTGTAGGAAAACGCTACAATCCGAGTAAAGCCGAGCTACGTAGGTACTGGTGGAAAAGGGCTACATGTATACCAGGGTCCCCACAATGATAGATGTACAAACGGGAGTGTAAGCCCTGCTTAACATTCGCAGCAGATCCTCCTGCAGACGGCATGAAGACATGAAGCCTGTCGACAGGAAAATAACCACAACAACACAAGAAACCAAACCCTGCTGCTTCTTTGTTTATTGGCACCCACCACTGTTGGCCACACAACACACACACAGACCATCAGATTGACCCACCTCGACTCTGACTAACAGAGCGAAACTCAGATGGCGAGTAAACATCCCCCGACATCTTTCACTTCCTTTAGTCTGTCCTGAAGAGTAAACACAAAGACACACACACACACACACACAGTCAATAAACAGATCACAAAAGACACGATGCAAGACAGCGAAGAGGAAGTCGAGCGGTCAGGCGGTGTCAGTTTCACCCGAGGAAATGAAAATGATCTCAAGTCGTCGCCTGGATGCAAACGCTGAAATCTTTTTTTTTTCATCACGTTGTGAAGAAATAAACTGTTGGTGTTTATTTAAAGAGGATTTCTGACATCAAACTGACTCCATCCTTCTGTTTGTTCTGCAGCTGATAAAGAAAAACAGGGCAAGAAGGACGACGGCAGCCCTTTCAAAGGAAACGTCCTGGGTAAGGAAGCTGTTTGCACAACACGGTCCTTTTTTTCCTTGGTTGTCGCTGCACTCTGCAAGTTAAAGGATCATGTTAGTTTATTTCCACCTGATTATTTTGCCCCCGTGGGTCATACTAACACTGCCCTCTCCAGCTGGTTTGTAGAGGTTCAGGCACAAAATCGCACATATTTTTGCTAAGCACCCTCAAAGCTCCATCCAGCTGTCCAAACACTTGTTTTTGTATTTATTGTCAAAGAAAAAGAAAAAGAATCTACTGTAAACTGCTCTGACGTGATTTCCAGCGTGGATCGCAAAGCAAAACGTGATTTAGAGGAGAGGATAGTGTAGCAAGTTATCAGCTAACACTGTAAACTGTGCCTGATACTTAGTACTGATTAACATAAAAATAGAGCATTTCAATTTCGCAGACTCCTTCCAACAGCACAACCATGGATGAGAGGTCCAGTTCAGAGCGCTAACAGCTACACGCAGCTGCCTTAAAACATGTAAACTGGCGATACATATTAAATATAAAAAACTAAATATAAATACATAATATAATATAAAAAAAATACACCTCCTGTGTTTAGCTGTTGAGACCAAAACTGTTGTTTGTTCTGTGTATCAGGCTGTAAACGTGCTTATGGACATGTTAACATGAGTCTGTGTGGATGGAGCCGGCCTCCAGTGGCCATTAGACACATTAGTGGGAAACACACCAACAGTGATCCATTAGAAAGATGTTGTGCAGTGTCTCGGCACGAGGACACACAAACATCTGCTCCTACCTGTACATCAGTGTCTTTGTTCTGTGTTCAAACCTGTCTGAGCAGCATTAACATCATGCTCATGTGACAACAGAGACATTGAGGGCACTCAAACTCAATCTTGAAGAATAGTTTCAGGAATCAGATTACTGTTGGCAGCGACAGAGTTTCCTGTCAGTGCAGCTCAGGTGCATGCGTACCACAGGTGTGTTGACCTAACGAGGGCATTAAATGAACAATTACAGGACGCCGTCCACCCAGACAGGAGGATAAACTGAACTTTATGTCAGTGCATCTACTTGTTATTCAGTCTGTGTCAGTATGTGTCACTGCGAGCCTGTGTGATGGATATGCATAGAGCCAAGCTGCTAGCATGGCTAACGGTCTGCGCATTATCAACCTCTGGGACTGTTTGTATTTGCTCATATTATATAACCACACTGTAAATCCACTTTTCCTGCCTCTAATGCGGTAAAACTTCCTGCGGCCTTTCAGCAGCCTGAACATGCTGAGGAGCAATGGCGGCAGAATGAAACCTAATGAAAATCTCCTTAATACACAATAAGGTCCTCAGAGGGGGGCAGGAAATCAAAATGCACAGCTGCGAATCTGAAAGTCCACAGTTTTTAAGCCTGATCCCGGTGTGACTGTGTGATTTCTCATAAGTC
>VOQK01036912.1:34526-46957 GCA_015052645.1 Benitochromis conjunctus
ACACCAGGATCCTGGATCACGGAGAAGGTTTCTACCCGGGCATGTCCATCCCTTGTGCCGACAGCTTCTCCGGCTTCTGCGTTCACGGGAAATGTGAGATCAACAAGTACAACATGGCCACCTGCAGGTTTGTAACTGTAAATGTTTCTGTAACATAGAGATGAAGCGTTCGTTTGTTTTTAGTAAAGAGTAAAAATGAATGGATTACATCGCAGTAAAATTAAGTGTGTAAAAGTTTAAACCATGAAACTAACATGTGACGTCACAAAGTTACGTTGTCATGGTAATAAAAAAGTCCTCGTATGTCCGACTCAGATGTGACGCAGGATACAAAGGTCCTCAGTGTGACGAACCTCAGGACTTCAACATCCTCTACGTGGTCCCCAGTGGACAGAAGCTGCACTACGTCCTGATCGCCGCCATCATCGGCGCCGTGCAGATCGCCATCATTGTTGCTGTAGTGATGTGCATCACACGGTAAGCTGACTTTACATTAAAAGGGAAAAGTCTTTATTTCACCTTTTAAGAAAAATGTTACTATGTTACTATTTTTGCTATAAAAATAGAAAATAGATGCAGCGAGTTGAAACACGAAAGTACAGTATGTGAGGCAAAAACCGAGTCTGTACAATTTCAATGAGCTGATGTTTGGTTCCTGCACTGGCAGTGTGTCTGGGATCATTGCATGCTAATGAAAGACTTTCTGCATTAATACATCGTCAGTTTTGGCGATCTCCAACATGACTGCAACCATGACAGAGCCTCCGCCATGTTTTACAGATGGCTCCGCTCACCTAACCACGTCTGTACATGCTGAACATTGGTCTCGTCATGAGACCTGTGGCCGCTGATTTTCAGTCCATTTCTTGAATCATTTTCACCGCAGTCGTTTCACTTGCCACTTCTTATTCCTCCACTTAAGAACACACTGCACACCCTGCCATGATACATGTGTTTAGCAAATAGTTCTGTGGGAATCACGTTGTTGGTGTAAAAATACTCCTGATACTGACATTTTTTGTATATTCAACTAAAGAAACTGGAACACATTACGTGTTTTTGTGACACGCTGCCTTAAAAATGGTTCTTTGCAGACACAACACTGGTTCATGGCTTGAGATCTGTACCCTTTTTATGCTCGAATGATTCATTGGTCAGTCACTGAACAAACAAAGAGAAAGAAAAACACATCGTCTGTCCAGAAACGGTCAGGTACAGAGAAAACGTTTGAAAGACCTGCAGAAAACCTGGAGAACTAAGACCACTTTAAATAATGAGTCTGGCTCCTTGGAAAGAAAACATAAAGAAAAGAAGGGGCGGCTCAAGACTTTGGCACAAATCTAAAAAACCACCAGATTAGGAGATTGGCTCAGTCACAGCATGTCCACCTGATTTCAGTAAAGCAACAAACACACAATGTAATCCTGACTTTCTCTGTCTTTGTCTTCAGGAAATGCCCGAAGAACAACAGGGGTCGCCGGCAAAAACAAAATCTCGGACACTTTTCCTCAGACACTAACAACAGGATGGTATAGCTGCGTCTGTCGGAGGTCTTTTTTGATAATTTTTTTCTTACGGCGCGGGAATATACCATTTTTTAACAGTAGGTGTAGTGAGTTTTGGTTTTTCTCCTAGGAAACTGAAGATATTTATTTCAGGGGCCTTATTTTCCCTCCTTTTAATTTCGGATGGAATCTTTGCGCATTTATTTTGCGCATCAAATTTTTTGTTTGTTTTTTTTCTCCAATGCCGCGAGCATTTCAACACAACCCGCTGTCACTTTGCATCGCCGCCATGTCTGCCGTCTTACTGCTACGAGGTTTTGTTGAATGCTTTGCGGTATCTTTGTTGAGCTGGCTAACAGAGTAACATCTGCCCCTCTGGAATGTGCTATTTATTGAAAAGTTCGATTTCTTTCTTCCTATTTTGCTTTTTACTAATAATGTGCAGCTGATTACCAAATGCAGTGTTTTTTCTTTCCGTCCTTTCGTGTAGGAGGTGAGAGGGGGCCAGCTGGTACCATAGATATGTTTACACTCACTCTTTGGTCTGAAAATCCATGTAAAGACTTCACTGTGTTCAAACAAGCTAATAATTTATTCTTACCATTCTTTTCTTGAAAGTAGCTTTTACTGGAAGTTTTTACGTTAACTTTTCTTCGAAATTGTAGTTTATGTATATTAGCATGACTTGTGATAACTGTGTACTGTGGTGTAGTTTTAACTTTTTAAAAGGAAGAGTTGTCGGCCTCGATGCCTCCGCCGACCTTCGTACGGTGGCGTTGGACTGATGAATGTAGCACGAAGGCGTTAGTCAGTGGGGCTTTTTTGTTTTGTTTTGGGGGTTTTCCCAAAATCGAATGTGTACTGTCTGGAAATCTGTTGGCTTTATCCACACAAGGAAACACAAAACGAGCATTTCTACCTGTCGTTAACGAAAGCAAATGTTTGGAGTGAAACCAGTAAAGCCATGAACACAAAGGCGGGAATGCTGTATGCAAGATCGTAAAGGAAGGGCTGGACTACAAGTCGACGTCACCGCCCTGACGATGATTTTCACGTAAATGGAAGAAGTCTTGGTTGCTGTGATCCAGGAATAGTTTAGTTTTCTGTTTTGCATTTTCCCCTCAGCCAAGCGCAGAGATCCCACAAGACAAAATAACACAATAATAATACTGGATATGACAGCATTTTCCTGGTATGAACATGTCTCATGGTGTTTAGATGAGATGCTTAGCGTCATTTGGCCTTACGTTATTCACACAAACACAGTCAAGTACGTTTGGCGTATACGGAGGAAGACTCTAATCAGTATTTAGTAATCCTAATAAATAATCCAAGCCTCCTCGTTTTGTTCTGTTTCGATGTAAAGTTTTGATCGTCACCTCTTTATTGTTTTACTGGACGCTTCACCTGTTGCACTTTCCCAAAAGTCTCTAACAGAAGAGCTAAGAGGCCAGACAGCACGTACGGCAGCGTCGCCCAGATTCTCAGAAAGTGCTTATGTGGCTAAAACACACCACAACCCCACCAAGTTTCTGTGAGAGTTTCCAATGCACCCACTACGCTTGCACCACATGTGCTGGAAATGCAGAAAAGTTACTGACGAGTCGGCCGTGCTGCCTCCGGCTGTCCGTGTCCACAACAGACTGTAGTCAAGGCTTAAGAGGCGATACCATGAAGAGAGCAGGCGTAGCTAATTTGGTCTTATTTCTTTTGTGAATGCAACGTATGACAAGAAAATAGATTAGAGATTTGCTCCGACAGCGATCACGTTTCAGTGGGATCTTTGTGTCATCTGGTGAATGAGTTCTGTGTCGTTTCGTGTCCCTGACCTAACCGTAACGCAGCCTGTGCGACTCTCCAGCTTTGTGTTTTTGTTTGTCACAAGATCAAAACTTCATTTCAAATTGTGTTAGTTTTCCTTCAAGGATGTAATTCTTTAGTAAAACTGCACTTCAACACATTCATGAAGGTGCAACATTTCATTTTAAGTCATGTTGTTGCCTCTTTCTGTTCAACAGGTCAGAATATCCTGTTTATCCCCGCGTTGCCAGCTTTCTTAAAGTCTGATTTATTTAAGCCGTATTTAAAGTTGGTCCGAGAATTTGTCCGTGGGAATATGAACACAAGAAAAAATATCCTCGTGTATTTATTGCAAACAGTGGTATCTGGTTTCATTCTGTCCGTGTTCATTCAGAAACCATTCACCAGCAGCACACTATCTCATATCAGCCGCGTCCAGTAAGACCAAGCCAGTCCCTGTGGTTCAGTTAATACACTAAAAACAGCTGAATAACTGTAAATTATTGACTGTGTTAGCTCGTAAAGGCGGTGAGGCGAGCTGTAATGGCAGGTGAGCTTTGACATGAGCAGGTAATGCCACCAGATTCACGACCACGCCCTCGGACTCCAAACTCTGAGGCTGAGCCGAGGTCCAGGGAGCTTTGCTTTCTTCTCTCTGTGTTTCTGATTTGAGGTTTTCTGTACCGTCTTAGTCTACATTTACAGGTTGTAGGTCAGCCCCCCCACCCTCTGCTGAGCAACGTGTTTCTACTTGTTGTCGACCATCGCAGCCGTGACTTCTCTAAATGTGACTAGAATGTGTTTGACATGTTATATTCTGCATGTAGACTCGGCGAGGCTATTTTTGGTCTCTGACGAAATAAAAAAAAGAAAAAATGTTTTTTTAATGTACACCGGAGTGCTGTGGTGTCATTTGATTGAGTGTCCTGCGAGCTTTCTCTTCGACTTCACCTGCTGACTGATGCTCTCATGTAACGGCGCACTCGACGCCCTGCGATCAATTAATGAGGTTTTTAAACTGAGTGTCGAGATGACCTTCATCATCAGTCGCTGGAGACCACAGACAGTTTTGTTTTTCATGTACAGACACGATGTCCTAATTTCATACTCAACACTGAAATTATACAGTATCCACCATCTCTGTCTCCTTATCAGCATCCAGCTCGTCTCTGTTAAGTATAAAAGTCAGAACTGCCTTCTATTTAATAACTCTGTTTAGTCGTTTCTCAATGAATTTTAGATTTTAATGTATTTTACGTGCAGCTAATTAATAAAACTCGTGGGTTTTTTTAATCTATACTTTAAACATCAGGAGATTGTAAACATTTGGATTTAATTGCTGGTGCGTCGTACATCGATGTATTCTAGTGAACTCAGAGGACTGGATCATCTGAGCCTTACAAAACTATCTGTTCTTTTTTAAATGGCATTTCAGGAAAATTGGCGTGTTACTGTGTAATTACATTTGTATGGAACAGGCTGATGTTATATTCCATAATAATTAGACTGTCAGGTCCTAAGCACAGGTACACAGGTATGGAGGTGTGCAGCTTTATCTGCTTCCTGACATCACAGAAACACACACACGAGTATTTTGGTATAAAAAAAAAAAAAAAAGGTTACTATGTCAGCTTTTCTTAGGAGGCAGATCAAGGCACAAGGCAGGTATGAAGAAACTGTGAGTCAACAAAAAGGTCTTCCTCATATTGTCCTGATGTAACGACAGTAATGGCAGTAAAAGCTGGACTGTGGGATGACTTTACTTTCTAATACCTCTGCAGCATCATCTGGCACGACCACCAGGCTGCAGCACATGAAAGATGAACTTGGCTCACAGTACTTTGCATTTACCTATCAGATTTAATTAGTCATTAAGTGAAGCTGCCAGAGTCGTGCGCATCACAGTATAATAGTGTTCAAATGACAGAGCGTGGTTACGGTGTGTTTACGTACATCAACGCTGTTGTGGGAGTTTGTGGTTTGAAAACAAACACAGGTGTTGGATATGACTTTCAGCTCCCACTATCGCTGCACACCTCTCACAGGAGCCTCAACTGTCTAACCCAATTCTGCTGGTGTGCACAAGTCAGAGGTCACTGCTCGCCATATGAAAATAAACCCGCCACATTATAAGTGTCATACATTTCTGCCGGTGGCGGGGCCTCAGGCACGCCACCCTGGGTAAATATAGAGTTATAGAGCGGAGGTGGGTGGGTTGGAGGGTATTCAGGGACAGCAGCAGCTGCTGATTTCAGTCGAACAGACTCGGCAGTCAGTCAGCTCCAAACTATCAGCCAGTGAAAAGAAAATCTACCAGGATCAAACTTTCATTCATTCAAAAGCCTCCAGAGGTAGTTTATCCCCCATAAACAAGGATAAACTGCGGTTATGTAACACGTATGTAAATGCTTAAATAAAAGCATGGCGAGGAACTGCTCATTTAACATGTTTAGTCTTTATTAAACTGGAGTTATACTAAAGAACGGCTTGGTTGCTTAAACTAACAGCTTATTAGAAGAAAGAAAACAGTAACTTTATATAAGTTTGTTGTTGTGTAATAAAACTGATTAATATTAGAGCTGTTTTTAAGCAAAATCCATATAAATATTAGATTAACCTACTTTACCCTGTGTACAGTATAACAGTGGGTTCAGGACTAATGCAGCACTGAAGTCATTCAATCGCTATAACAACACATAATAAATGATCACATTTGATTTGCTGCAAAATATGTCTAACATTGTTTTTTTTTTTATAAAGATATAAATAAATAACTGGTTAACACTGTATACCAGTCAGACACAAAGGATGATAACATGAATAATAATCTGGTATTCTGTGCTGATCACATTCTTACTGATTTTATTTGATGTATATACGGGTTAAAGCAGAGACTGAATGGAAAGAAAATAACACAAAGTTTTGATTTGAAGCTGAAGTATATTTCACACTTGTATCTGCTACAGAGCTTTAGGTGATCTCAGCAAATATCCAGATAACTGATAGTCAAGGACTTGACTAACCATTCAGATGATGGAGAACTTATGGTAGCTACCAAAATATTGACGTTATTCATATTAAAATATTGGTTTAAAGTGGAGATGAAGACTGCATGTGCTCAGCATAAGTTACAGCACGTTTCCATTCTTAAAATCTATTCCAGATTTAACACTGAGACTGGATTTTAAAAGAAATTAGTCATTTTTCTGAGGAATTGTTATTGGTTTTGTTGGTTGGTTTCCATTAATCGTTCTACTCTGCTTCATGTTGGCTAGCTAGTGACAGACTACTAAAACACATCCAGGGGTCACTTCTGTATTGGCCCTGCAGCAATTACATTTATAGAGGTAAAAATTAAGGGAATGCAGCCCTTCTCTCTTTGCCACTTAAGCAGCGAGTGGTTCTTCATTATTGGCTAGCTGCACAAAAACGATAGCTAGCCCCATTGCTAGGGTTTGTAGCGAGTGCTGAAGGTTAGACTGTCTGTGCAGTTAGCCTTGTTTAACCGCAGGGTCAAACAAGTCATAAATAAGTCACTTTTTATCAACCAAACAGTAACAGTGTATATGTTATGGGATTAGAACCATGCCACCTTAAAATGAAACTGAAAAAAAAAAAATTGTAAGCGAAAAATAAAAGTACAGTTTCAATTAATCTTTTTTTCAATATACATTTTTTTTCACTTTCAATACTAAAATTTTCAATACATTTATTTCAGTTACAATATTTTTTTTTCAGTTTCATTTTAAGTGTAGCTCATGGGGGAAGGCGGACCTCCAAGCATGTGATCCACACCAGGACGCTGACAGCTGATTTGCATTTCTATGTACTGTCCACACCTGCACCAGGTGATGCTTCCCAACCTCTCTAAATACCACAGTTCCTCAGAGCTAACTCTTTCTCTCCTCCTACTCAGCTTGAAAGTTTAAACTGTGTCTTGGTATGTTGTCAAAATGCCTGTCAGCCTCATCTTCTGTGTTTCTGGTAATGCTGTCCAACTAAACAACCCTGCGATGTGGTCACTGAGCCAGGAAGTTTCTATTACACAAAAATCAATTATAATTTAACAAGTACCGTATATCTTCCATTAGTAGCCCGGGCGTTTATTTAAAAAATTATCCGGCCGGCCCGGCGTTTAAAAGAGACCGGTGGTTATTGGAGACCGGCTCTTATTCCCTTCTCAGACGGAATTGTCACGGAAGTGAGAGGGAAAGAGGACCCAGGCGCGGTTTTTAGACTGAGGTGAAAAGAGAGTGCGTTTATTTACAGTTCTCCAAAATTTATTCAAACAGTTCACAAATAATGCAGTTCCCAATTGTGCTCCTCCTTTGCTCCCAAGTGTCTGTGGTAGCCCAGTGCACGAGTGGTGCTCCCTGAAACTTCTCTCCGCCCCACTCTCCTTGAGAGGAAGTAAAAGACCAGAAAATCACAGTTAGCAGTTTTGCTAGCTGACAGTTCCAGTTCAGTGTAATAATCCCACTTCGACGGTCGCCGCATCCAGCTTAAATGCCGCTGGTCGTAGATGACGGCTGATTGGAAACAGCTGGCCAAGTGATGCGACGCGGAGGGACTTCCGGGCCGAAGGTCGCTCGCTACTATTGGAGACCGGCGTCTATTTGTTGTGACATGTTTTCAAACCGGCGTTTATTAGAAACGATCAATAAGAGACAGGCCACTATTAGAAGATATACGGTAATCAATTTAATCCCAGGTTTTCTCACAATGGAAATTTCTCACAATTCCAACACTTGTATTTATTTATAAAAGTTGTTAAATTGTCCTGTTATGTCCGCTTTAAATTTGTGTTAATAACTAATAAACACTTGATCATTACAGCGACTCATAAGAAGTCCAGACTTTATTCATGCTGGTTGTTTCCTTCCCACAGACGAGCTGCATTTAGCTAATGCCTGTTTAAGTCTGTAGCAAGTAGTTTTGGTTCATAAAAAGAGTCAAGTGCAAGTTTGACATGAAAACATGAGTTGGTGAAGGAGTTTATAAATTCCCTTTCATTCAATTTAAAAACTGAAGAGATGGCAGGAAATGCACAGGGGGTTAATCCTGTTAGTACTGAAGGGGCCAATCGTGGTCTTTGTGGGCTGCGTCGGTTACATTTCTAGGGAGCTGCACGTCAGCTTACAGTATAGGTTTCAGAGGGGGGGACATGCCTACTACTTTATGCAGAAGCATGAATCCCACATCACGCTCCCACATACAGATTTTCTCCCAGTTAAGCCCTCATTTCTCCAGAATGACTCAGACCTCAGAGGATTACCAGTGGAAAAATTCCACTTCCTGTTCCAACATGTGAATCAATAGAAAAAACAAAACATGCTTTTTTTCTAGAAAAAGGTACAAATTTGTGTTCGGGAACACAAACCAATAGATTACATTTTGTGAGTATTTCACAGACTGTTGTGAGACTGTGTTTTCATTTTGCTGGTACATGATGATGGAGTATTAAGCGAAGGCGTATTAATTCATACACCCATTTTTCACCATGTCATTGAAGGATGAAGTATAGCCTGCGCCTTTGGTTTCATGCTGTCAAACTGTGAGGCAAAGAGCACTAAATACAACATATTAACACACGTGTACTGCACACTGAGCAGTGCTCAGACTAAATAGACCCCTCTGTGCGGTGCCGGTTCAGAGGACCGGGTGTTAAAATAGTGTCGCTCTGATACTCCTCCTCGTGCTCTGGAGCTGTCAGTCATCTCTATAAAGAGCCTCAGATCTGAATCTCAGTCAATGTTTGGACTCTGTCGTCCTGGGGAAAGCAAAAAGGCAGAGCTGCAGTGTTTAATCCCCTAAACATTCCCGCGCTGTGTAATCACACCAGACAACTGGGACTTCACTGCATCTGCCCCTGCAGGCCTGCAGAGTGACTCCTAAGCTGTTGCTGATGTACATGTTTCACAGCTGCTGGCGTGTAACGTGTGTGAAACTGACGGAAAATTATGAATCAGTCTTGCGTGGGTCTGGAATAGAAAAGTGGGACTTGAATGGGAATTTCCATCATCTCCTGCTTTGCATTTCCCAAAATGTCAGAGTGTCGCCTTACAAAGAGTTTTTATTTTTAGCTGCAGGGGGGTTTCGTGTGAGCACTGCTGCTCCCCTCTAAGTTTATCACCTGGCTCACATCCCGATGAGGACTGAATCAGGCTCCCTTTGGATCTGAAGCCTTTTTTAAAACGAGTAGGTGGAGTTTGCGCCTCTCCCGTCCCCAGACCTGAGTTTGGGTCACAGTGCTTGGTGTTGCTGCCCTGGTCTCCCTGCCGGTAACCCCAACAATCCTGGTCCCGTTGTCCACAACCACAACTTTTATTCCAACTAAAGTTTTAATCTCACGAGTCCTGATAATGGATCAGCTCAAGTATCACAGCGCAGGCGTCCAGGAAAAGCTGGAGATCGCCGGGGTAGAGGATGAGGCCGGGAACCCCATCAGCGCCCTGACCATCCTGTCTTTGCTGGAGCGCGTTGCCAGCATCATCGATAACGTCCAGTCCTGCCAGCAGCGCATGGAGGAGCGTCAGCAGGATCTGGAGAACAACATCAAGACCATCCAGGGGGACGTCCTGAAGCTGGCAAAGGACCACACCGACACCAGCGGCACCGTGGAGAAACTCCTGCAGAAAACCCGCAAAGTCAGCGCCAACGTCAAGGAGGTCCGCACACGCGTCGAGAAGCAAAACGTCCGAGTGAAGAAGGTGGAGTCCACGCAGGATGAGCTGCTCACCCGCAACAAGTTCAGAGTCGTCATCTATCAGGTCAGCAGAGTTTCTCAGTGTGAATGTAGATGAATGAATTCTGTTGAACACTGAACACACCACAGCGAGCCTGTGGGTTAACTGCAGGGTTAGAGAGACTAGTGTTATTGTGCAACAGTGACCCTCTGAAGACTTAAATGGACACAATTAAACAGTGAAAACCAAAAGAAACCAAAAATATATTAAAGGGACAGCGACAGAGGCTGAACAACTGCATATAAATAACAGCAGAGTCAACAGTGTTCACTCGGTAATCCAATAAACTAATTGTGATTATTTATAGAAGAGGATTCATGAGCTAGCCAATCAGAATTTTCACATTAAAAACTGAAGGGCAGTTATCCCAACAGAAAAGTAGAACCCGTCATCTTTGGGGTTTTAAGTGTCACATTTCAGCCTGACAACATCTGATTGAAGATGTTGGTGCTAAAACTATCTAAGTGGTACTGGGCGGTCAGCAATAGCACAAAGTCTCTCTGACTTTTTGTGACGATGACCTCATCAGGACTTAAACAGACTTTATTAAACAATGAAAAGCAAATACATTTTCAGGATGGGAAACCCGAAGAGTCTGTTGAGTTTGTTGAATTTGTACATTTCTGAATGATGTCACGTCTCGAATCATTAGTTGAATTAGAAGAAACAGAGAAATCTTGAAAGTTTGGGAGCCACTAACGCTCAGCAAATAACTGGCGCTGGGTGGTCGATGAATGGTGAAATTTTAGAGTAATTTCAGGGTTTATTAGACTTTAATAGGATAGTTAAGCAATAAAAGCAAAAGAGACCAAAATAACCACCGCAGCAACGACTCGCCAACCAGTATGGGACTTCCCCTTTTTCTTTTCCAGTGTCCAGTTATTGATAGCGGAGTCGCTGACGGTCTCTATACCTGCATGACTGAGACCTAATCTGCTTTATTAGGACTGTATCTCATTTTTCCAAATGAAAAAAGGAGGCCAAGGCTCAAGCCTTAAAATTAATTTTGGTGTAAAATGACTCTTTTGTCCTTCGGTGCTGTGGAGCTTATGAAGAACAACGGTGGCGTGCGTTCAAAAAGCAGATACAGATCTGAACTTAGTCCCCAGAGAAGGTTTCTGAGGTACATCCAGATCTTTGTTTACTGGAGAATAATTAAGCATCAGAAATGAAGTAGACCAAAGTCTGTGCCAAGCAGCGAGATCTTAACTGGATGAACTCTGACTCAGTTCATTAAGCGGTGGACGCAGTGAGAGGGGCAGGCGTCGATGTGAGGAAATGAAGGGCGGATTAAGTTCAAACTCATAAGAGCCCTCAACTCCAAAACATTGGCAATTAATAGAAAGGCATCCTCGTTATGTTGAGAGGGCGCACTTTCATCCAAAGTGTGGACGACCTTAATCAGGTCAGGTGGATTCACTTCAAAGTTTTAATAAGAAACTCTCGACTCATTTAGAAAGCACAGAAAAATAAAGCTAAACTATGAGCGTCACTTCCAAGGAGACATGATGTTCTCTTTAAGGGCACAGAGTCAGTCAGCATGCTGTGAAACCCTCGTGCCGATTGAAGAGATGGCAGCTGGTAACTGCAGTGCGGTGCGATTTTCAGCTAAAGGAGTTGGTCGGATGATGGACAGAAAATAAAAAAAACATTTCTGTGAGCTGAAAGATTTATAATGGTGATCAAAGACTCAGTGTTCGTAGCTGCAGGCCTTATGAGTTCAGCGTTTGTCAGATGAGAACTGTGTCAGATCTTAAATCTCAATCAGGAACATTTAGAGTGGAGTGCTTGACTGTTTATTTAGTGATAGTGCTAACAATCGACAACATGAACTTACAGTGCTGTGTTTTGGGCCTCGTTAAAAGCATCATGGATGTACATCACAGACTCGTACCCATCACCTACTGAAGCTTCTATTCAATTCAATTTTATTTATACAGCACCAAATCACAACAACAGTCGCCTCAAGGCGCTTTTTAATGTAAGGTAGACCCTACAATAATACATACAGAGAAAACCCCAACAATCATATGACCCCCTATGAGCAAGCACTTTGGCGACAGTGGGAAGGAAAAACTCCCTTTTAACAGGAAGAAACCTCCGGCAGAACCAGGCTCAGGGAGGGGCGGCCATCTGCTGCGACCGGTTGGGGTGAAAGAAGGAAGACAGGATAAAAGACATGCTGTGGAAGAGAGCCAGAGATTAATAACAGGTATGATTCAATGCAGAGAGGTCTGTTAACACAAGTGTTAATAAAGAAGGAACACCCAGTGCATCATGGGAGTCCCCCAGCAGCCTACACCTGTAGCAGCATAACTAAGGGAGGATTCAGGGTCACCTGATCCAGCCCTAACTATATGCTTTAGCAAAAAGGAAAGTT
>VOQK01036913.1:0-14130 GCA_015052645.1 Benitochromis conjunctus
ATATCTGTAATTTATACTCTATATTGTGATTTTACATGTATCATGGTCCACTGGAAAGCACTTTGGTGTACCTCGGTCTTTAAATGTGCTATATAAATAAACTTGAACTTGAACTTCTGTAATTTAATGTGAAAACTATAAAGTCCTCCATCATTCAAACCAGTCAAACCATTAATGTTTTCTAACTTTACCTTTAACTTGTGAACACCGTGCTGTAGTTCACCTGTTGTGCCTTTAGATGATAACTTCACCCTGTTGTCCAAGGATGATGACACCTGAACACAACAACATATAGATAAATGAAGACATGACCCATGATCCTCTGCTGTGTGAGCAGGTGTGAAAAGGTGCATGAGCAGTGTGTTCATCTGGAGGTGGAGCTTAGTGACCTCAGGCTGCTGGGGGAGGTGCTGACAGTCCACAGTCTGCCCGAACTTCAAAGTCTGCTGAATGAGCAAAAGCAAGAGAGAGCAGATCTGCAGATTCAACACCGGCAGGTAAAACAATCTCACCTGGATCCTTTAAAAAAAACAAACAAACAAGCCTACATCCCTTTTCCCATCTACCTGTTTAGGATATGCAGCTTCTCCTGGCCCAGATATCAGGGGGCGTCACTGGTGAAATGCACACCAATGAGTCTTCAGACCTGGTCCAACAGCTGGACCACCTGAGACAGACGAGTGTCACACACCTGGACAAGAACCAGAGCAAACCCTGGTGCAAGACTCAGGTAGGCAAACACACACCGGCACCTGTATTTTAACATAAAGGAAATTAATCCATACACATTAATAAGGATTATAAGCAAACAGAATTTTAGCAGGTGTCTTGTGTTCAGGTGTCCATGCAGAGAATCCCGCAGGTGACCTTTGACCCTTCATCGGGGTCAGATGCTGACAGAGCTGAGCTGGAAGCGATGAGGAGAGAAGTATACCGTCTGACAGCAGAACTGACACGACTTCAGGCTGCGGTACGATCAAACTACACACCGATGTTCCCATGATCAGTTCCCCTGGTTCCTTCAACAACATCTTCTGGATTGTATTGATGCTTTACCTCGGCAAGATAATCTTTACAATAACATGTGTTTTTTGAACTTCTGCCCCCAAAAGAGCCAATCAACAGCTGAAGCCATAAGCCGGTCAGACTTTAAACAACTCCTGAGTTTTCTCAAAGTCAGGACTAACAAGACAAAACCAAAACCATCAGAGTCAAGACAGAAGCCAGGATCAGAATGAGTCTTCCTTCTTCTGTGCAGGTCTTGGTGTTGGAGGCCTCTGGTCAGGACCAGAAGGAGTCATTACTCCAGCAGCTGGTTGTCCTACAGGACTCAGCAGATGGTTTGTGCAGAGACCTGGACTCTGTGCTGCAGGCCGCAGCTCAGCAGGCTGCAGACCATCAGTCCCTGCTGGATGTCAAGAACCAATTGGAGGCTGAGATACAGGACTACAAGCAGCTGCTGGAGAGCGTGGACCATCAGAGGTATGAGATGACGATAGAGGAATAGAGAAATACGGCCCCCTTTCAGTGATGAATCTTTAGCCGTTTTGCTCTTGCCTTCTTCTTGTTTTATCTTTTTAGGGTTTCACATGTCCACTTTAACTCCAAGCCAGATGTTCACCATGATGTACCCACATTCAGGAGCAACATCATGGTGAACAGGACCGTCAGTGTTCAGTGCGGTCACGTTCACACTGTTGGACAAACACCAATAGTTTCACCCAAAGCAACGACTGCAGCCCAGTCAGTTTTTGTCCACAACAAACATCCAAATGACTCACTAAGAACACTGACCACCCCTCTGATGGAGACCATCCAAAATTCTGAAAACCAGAGAACAGTCGTGCTTTATAAAAAAGCGAGCAAGTGCATCATTTCTACAGAGACAGACAGCAGACAGAGGAGCCCTGTAGAAGAAGTTCAGGCTAAAGATCATGATGTTGGGGCTCAAACAAGCCGAGAGATAGCCATCGAGGGAGCTTTGGTCAAGACTTCCAAAAGAGAAATCATCACAGCTCTGGTTCCTGACACCATCGATGCCTTTCAGACCAAACAAGAGACCTTTACCTCCAAACAAGCTGATTCACTGTCTTCTAACAGAGGGACAGACATGGAAACTAACAAAAACATTCCTTCTGTAGACTTAAATCAAGAGCCACATTTTGTCATGTATGAGACCTCGTTTCATCTCTGCAAACCAGTTGCTGTTGAGGTAAAAGTGAGAGAAGCTTTGATTTTTACTCAGATGGATCCAATTGACAGCTCCTTCCAAGCAAAGAATCTAAAGACCATCATCAGTGAGGCTGAGACTCCATCAGAAGCTGTCAGGGACATGGATGAAACTGTCAGTACAATACACAAGCCATCTGGGTCTCCTTTGGTTTTTAGATCAAGTAAGGTTCAGAGTGACGTCTGGGGTGAGGTAGCCCTTATGAAAGAAACAGATAAAGGAACAAATGGAAGGTCTGGAAAAGAAATAGTAGACACAGAAGATGTCCTAATCCTTGATCAGAGTTTGGGATTGTCCAAAATTGAACTGAATAAAGAAGATAAACGTGCAGTGTACGACAATGAAAGTTCTTTGTCTAGTATCTCAGAAATTAATAACAAGCTTCACAGTAAAACTACAAATGCTGAGAACTTAAAGGAAGAAGTAGACAAAGTAGAAGAACTCTGCGACTGCAAGGAAGTGATGATAAACCATCTTAAATCAGAAAATGAGCTGGTAAATCTGCAAAGGCAGGAATTATATTTGAGTGCTACAAGCTCAGAAATGTCTACAAGTCTAACAGATTCTGGTTTGCCTTTAAGTTCCTCCAGCCCTGAAGAGCATCAGAGTCCAAGAGAAGCTGAATTAATGAGTCCAACAAAGCCAGATGCATGCTTGAATCCAGAAAAGTGTTCAATAAAGAGTTCCCATGAGCCAGAACTGTATCTCGCACTAAATGATCCAGACATATGTTTAAACCCAACTGAGGATAAAGCTGAGGTGGATGATGGGGTTGTAGACAGAAAGGAAGACGCAGAAAATACTTTGCTCGTCCTGACTTTAGATAAAGGTTTAACACATATGTCTAACACCAAACCTGTGAAGGATGGAGATTTATGGCCCAGTGTTGCTATTTCTTCTCCAGAAAGCAAGGAAAACCAAAAGAAAAATATTATAAGTACAGGTATTTTAAAAGTAGAAGTGGATGAAATGAAGACACTCAATAATGCCAGCGAGGTAAAGCTGGATCCAGTTGAGTGTAAGAAGAAGACAGGTGATCCTCCAGGTGAAGAAGTGTCAAAAATATCTACAAGTCTAACAGATTCCGGTGTCGGTTTGAGTTGTTCCTCTTATGAAGAGTTACAAAGTCCAAAAGAAGTCCCTTTGCCAGTCGGTGAAACAAATTCACCCAGCTGCCTGAGCCCAAAAATATGTCTGAGTCCGTATGAGACAGAGGTCATGCTAAACCTTACAGATCAAGTGTTTTTCCCAGTAGATGTGGAAGACGACATTACAAGTCCTGATCTACGTCTGAGTCCAAATGACCCAGAAAATGACCTCAGTCCAAATGATTCAGACATATGTCTCAGTCCAGATAGTGATGAAAAAGAAGAGGCAGGAAGTCTGAATCTGACTGAGGCAAATGCACGTGTTCACCCAGGAGAGAAATTCATTCTGTCAACAAACGAGGATGGACAGTCAGTATCATTTAGTGGACACAGATTGTTGCCAGAAGACAGAAATACGAGAGTCATAATTTCAGAGGGAAAACGGGATGTGCTTTTTAAGCCATTTGAAGGTTGTGAAGGAAGGGGAGTTAATCTGAATGGCACAAAGATAGGTTCTAGACCAACCAGCCAGAGAAGCAGCCTTCAGGTGAGCAGCAGTCACGGAGGCTCGGTGACTGGTGATAGGCAAAGTATCATAGCAGACACGGAGGATCAGCTTGGTTTTGAAGGTCTTTATCGCAGAAGAAATGCAAGAAGGTCCAGAGGAAAAAATGTAAGTGGTCCTGCAGATGAAGATAAGATAGGAGGTATGACTATTAATAGAGGTATGAGGGGGCAGAGAAACAGTGACTGGCAAGTGGAGAACCAAACTGGTAATGCTGAAGAAGTGAGCTTTGGAAATACCCTTTCCAACAGAGGAATGACCTCTAGCAAGTTAGGAGGTTTTAGCAACAGTGGAGATGCACAAGTGGGTACAGGAAGGATAAAGGAAAGATCCAGTGGAGACTCAACGGTTTATGGTGGCAGTTTGGGACACACGAGTACCAGCTTAACTAACTCAGGGAGCAAGGAACATCTTGCAGACGAAGGCAGGTTTGGAAGTAGGGGTTGGATAGTTTATGGTGACAGTCTCAGGCGTAAGAACAGCTTAGATGTTGGGACTACCTTACCCAATGAAGGGGATGGAGAATCCATGAATGGAAAGCTTGCAACAAGTCCACCAGAAATAGGGAGATTTGGGAGGAGAGGGAGCGGAGAGTGGATATTTTACGGTTTTGGACGTAAGAACAGCTGGGCTGGCAGCAATAGCTCACTCAGTGCTGACAGCGAAGAACGCCTTTCATCAGCCATGAATCAGGCGACAACCCCACCAGGAGCTGGGAGGTTTAGCAGTGGAGAGTGGAAGGTTTATGGTTGGCGTGCTGGATGCATGAGCAGCAATAGCAAAGACTGTCCCTCAGCAGCCACATGCAAAGCAACAAGCCCACCAGGAACACCAGCAGCAGGGAGGTTTAGCAGTGGGGAGTGGACAGTGTATTGTGGGAGTCCTGGTCGTGTGAGCAGAGCTGGTAACAACTACGTCAGCAGCGGGCATAGACTCAGTAGTGCTGGCAGTGGTGGCAAGCTGAGCTCGGGCAGTGTTGTGAGGCGCAGCAGCAGCGTAGGGAGTGGCGGTAGACTCAGAAGCACAGGTAGCGGTGGCAGCTTGGGGAAATTCACCGCCATGGGCAGCGGCGAATGGAAACCTGTTTACGGCTCAGCAAGTGGACACAGCGTGGGGAGTTCAGGGTGGGGCGGGGGAATGAGGACAACCAACAGCCAAAGAGCTCCAAGCCCCGGAAGGAGGATTGGGGGCAGTGCAGGGTGGCTGAGCAGTTCAAAGGCTGCTGGGAACCAGATTAGCAGCGCAGGAAGTGGATCCAAAGTTCACGGCGGTGGTAGCAATAAAAGACTCAGCAGTCATGCTGGAGGGAGGATCAGCAGCTCAGGGAGGACCAATAACACCGGAGGTAGGGTCATCAGCAGCAGCGACTGGCCAATCAGGAGCACGGGCAGCCAAGCTGGAAGCAGCAAGGAGAGGATCAGCGTCTGCAAGATGGCGGCACTAACGATCTCAGCGGCAGGGAGGGAGAGAAGTCGGGAGAGACAAAGACAAGCTCAGAGAGCCCGACAACCACAACAACAACCACGACCACAACAACAACAACAACAGGCTGCAGGTGAGAGCAAAGTCACAAAGATAACAATACAAACACATCCAAGGTGTTCACTTCCAGCATGAAGAGAAAGTAATGTAGGCTACACGAGCAATAACCTGATCTTCAATAAGAGCATCATTGTGGGGTCTTTACTTTTCAGCAGCTTCAGGTGACTGTTGTTGTGATTTGGTGCCATATAAATAAAGCTGAACTTAACTGACGCGTGCACATGTAAACTTTCTTGGATTACTGAGGCTTTTTTCAAACATGCTGAAAAAAGAACGCTTTAACTGGGAGTGAATTTCATTCCCAACAGGCCACCTGGCTTAAAATACAAATCCTGAGCTCAAAGAAATCTGTGTTTGTGATTCTAAATACCTGCATGGATGCTTCTGACCGGACGTCCTCATTAATTAATGTGAAATACACTTGATTAGGTACAGGAACATCTGTGTCGTATGAAGCGGTGATGCAGCCTTGCAAAGTAAATGCTGCTAGTATTTGCTTCTTTTTTTTATAGACTGTATATTTATTTGGGCACATACGTTTTAAAAGTACCTGCTGTGTGATGAAGCGTCACTCTGTTTAGGATAAAAACATTAACAATGATCTCTCCTGCCTTGCAGCTCCCTCGCCTCTCGTCCAGTGCTGGCTGACCACAGGTGTCAGGGTCACGACCTCTGACCCTGAGGGCGTTGATGACATCATTCACATCTGAGTAGGGTGATGATGTTCCCCTCAAAATCAGCTGATTCTTTTTCTACAATAAATAGTGATTTTTTTCTGGCCTCAGTAGAGACTGACAGGAAGGACGTGCGGCAGAGGGTCGCCGGTCGGATTCAAACCCAGGCCGGCCGCGCTCAGCAATGCGGCATATGGTCGTCTGCTCATCCCACTGAGCTGAACCGTGAATTTAATGGAGCCATGACCACACAGCAGTTTTTACTTTTATATGTTGAATATTTTCAGCGTGACAGGCCCACGAGTGTGGAGCAGCAGACATCCACGCCAAAGCTTTGGGCTGAAAACACTTATAAGCCGTGAAGCTGTTTCATACACACTGAAAGTGTCACAGTCTAAAGTCCGTGTTTTCTTTCCAATTCTCAGCGTGTTAAAAGATTACCATGTTGGAAAATGATTTTGACTCAGAAAGAATCACATTTAGAACATGACGCTGTTACAAACACATGTTACAAAAGAGAGAGACATATATGATATAATGATGCTCGAAGTCAGAGGACAAACCACAGACTTTTTCATTTCCTTAGTTAATAATAATAATAATGATAACAACTTGAGTCCTTTTAAAGCTTCTTGTCAGTAACAGCTTGTTCAGGTTCTGTTTCCCATCTTTATCGTCATCCTCTGTGTGTTGATGCCTTCAGAAATCTAATTTGTGCACTTTGATCTGAGAAATAAAGCTGATTATTAATCTGTCCCGTTTGCTTCTTTAAGGATCTGAAAGCGATAAAGTCACGAACCATTCAAAGCGTCTGATGAGAACATTTTAAATCAGGGTGTGAAACAGATTCAGACTCGCTGCTGCTGGCTTCGTAAAGTAGTTGAGTTTTGTAGCTCTTACTCAAACACACATTACTCACAGCTGCTATCAAAGAGAGCGAGGAGGAGTGCTGTGAGCCTTCATCAGCAGCCTGAACATGAGGAAACACTTCAGAAATCTGTCAATGAACACACAGAGGCCTCCACATTCAGTCTAACCACCAGAGGGCAGCAGAGCTCAGACATGTGGCCTTCCTCCATACTCTCTCCTCCTTCACCACCACCTCCTTCTTCTTAGTCAGTGGTGCATCAGGCCTCCTGGGCTCAAACCAGCGCCCCCCCGTCCAGGAGGTGCGCATGCATTGAGCGGCTGGCTCCGTGCCTTCTGGAGGATTTTTGTTTGGCCTTTATGTGAGGATATCGTTTGCAGACTTTTAGGAGTAATCCAGTTCCTGTAATCAGCCATCGTACGTGCTGTTGGTTCTATCTTTAGGAAGTCCTTGCCAAAATGGGTTACAATGTCTTTATGCACACTATAATAACAATTTTAATAATAATAATAGTAAAACTTTATTTATATACGACTTCACATAGAAAAAATGAACAGAAACGGTTACAGTTTCAAACTCAGTGTAAATTTAACAGGCAGTACTGGAGGAGTTCATGTTTCTGTGGAGATCTCAGTGAGCAATGAGCGACTTCAATGAGCGCCGGCTGACGTCGATGTGCACAGATCAGCATGAAGACATGAACACAGGCAGCTGTGACACTCGGCCGCCCTCTGCAGACTGACCAGGATCACGGTGCAATGAAACCAACCCAGGAGCCACTGCAGCCAATGTCACATGACCCCAAACAATCCAATCAGCTGTCTCTGAACATCTGCTCTCATTCCACATCACCCACTCCATCAGCATTTCCACTTCCTCTCATGTGGCTACATCGTACTGTGGAACAGTTTGGTGAAAGTACGGCTGGGCCTCAGCTCAGCTCCAGCTAATATCTCTTCAACAACACTCGTGTCTCGCTCAGGGAAGTCATGCCTGCTGCTTCTTCACATCCTGTTGATGCTTTACTGTCACATTTGGAATTCAAATATAAAACTTTGAAAAAGTATATCCTCGTCCAAATATTTATGGTGGTGTGTATGTGGTATCAGGGACGCGTCACTGCTGTTTAACGAGGCGATAACAGGTGAGCATTAAAAAGCCGTCGCTGTAGAAACACTCTGATGGTGGAGACGAGGACGCGGCGTGGAGACGTGTAGATAAAGACACAGCATGACTCCACAGATCAGTGATTCACAGCCTCACTCTGCAGCCGTGTGGAGCTCAAAGTGCCACATAAACAAGCCGTAACCAAAAGTATGTGGACGGCCAGTATATCCCGGGTTTGTTTGCAGCTTTTCTAAGAGGTGAAGCTGAGTTTGGTGTGAGCGCACGGGGGCCTAATGTGGGTGAAACGCTGCAGATTCAGCCTGAGATGTCGGCCAACAGGAGCACGAGGAATGCTTTTGTTGCCGGAGCTGTAAATCTGCCAGAGCTGCAGGTTTGTTTGACACATCTCCATCAGATATTTCCACCCCTCCCTCCTCTGAGCACAACTTAATTGCAGCTGTGGAGGTTTGGTGGGCGTCGAACGTACGTGTCGCTGCAGCTCGGCGGTGATGACAGGTGGGTGTGTAGTGACGGGAACAGTTTCACAGTAAAAGGTCTGCAGCAAACTGGTCGGTCCTGTCAGCAGCCTGCAGGTACGGCAGCAGCACGAGGCCCCGTCTTAATCCTGTCACAGCAAATGTAAAGAAACAAACAACACACATGTTCAGAAATACTGTCATAAAAACTGGAGTTTGGTAGAAAAAGCCTTTACAGTCCCTCACGAGCAGCAGGTTTACGTGGATCTGATTCATAAATCACAGATAAAAATGTACTTTTTATAAACTTTCCACCTTTAAAATCAAAGATTTGGAAGCAGAACACTGGCAAACAGTCGCACTGACCAGATGTGAGTGTTTGAACTATGCTGTCCACTTACTGTTAACTATAAAGCTGCATGTTTAACCCCGTGTGAGTGACTTATGTCTACAGCTGGAAAGACTCCAGTGAGGTAAAGAGCGCGTGTTTGCTGGAGGAGCTACGATGAAACAGAATAAGCCCCGGGGCATCCTCACGCTTCTGGCCACATGTCTGATATCCCCCTCACATCTGTTTCACCGACTAACAACTGCAACTAACTATCGCAGCGTTCTCCACATAAGTTAGAGTGAGGACATCTTTGGCGACATCTGATGAGCTCAGATGACAGGAAGCAGCTCACAGCTTCCTGTATGTGTGAGGAGAACTTTGCTAGTTTCTCTGTGGCACAAACTGACGTAGCTGTGGAGCGACAGCAGGGTGGATGATGCTGGGAACAGATACAGCTCATCACCTGGAATCTGCTCCGTAATCTGTGACTCTTCAAAGAAAAACAACCAAAGTCATTGTGTTTCATTTCCAGTGAGGACTCCCTCAGAGCGTCTCACAATAACAATTTTTAACACAGTGCTTACATGCTAACAATGACCGCAGCGCTCGAGCTGAGCCCTGCTTGCCCTCATGTATCCCAGGACGTGATTCAGGTGTGTGTGTGTGTGTCTCAGATAGCTCAGTCTCGTAGGACTCGTCTCTGTGACCTCAGGGTGGAGCAGAAACAGGTGGAGCCAGTTTTGTGATTTTTACATTTTCTGTCAGAATAAAAACAGAACTTTTCAGACAAACAAAGTGACCTTAAATGAATCCAGCACGGTTCCCATGGAGTGCAGGTCACTGTAATGAAACACCTGGTGCTGGGAGAGGGCGTGTGCTGCTACAGGTACGGACCTGCAGGTGGAGTTATGGCAGGTATTTCCCAGGGGCCTGTTGGAACGAAGCCTTTTCACCACACTGATACTCGCGCCAGCCTCTAATCTCAGCTCCATCTCCTCTGACTCCTGTCGGCATCTTTTGTTTCTTTTGATCTTCACTTTTCTCTCACAGGCAGTCGGTTAGTTCTTCTGTTAACAAGCTTGTTGCCATGTCAACGACACACCTGACTACCTGAATCTGGATCAAGTCAAATGTTAGCTCTTATATGAGCGCAGTAGGATCAGTAAAGAAAACAGAGGCTTAGCGGGTTATTAAGATGACAAACGTCGACTTTAATGCGACAACAGAAGCTGACTCAGTGATTTACGGCCTCTCGCCTACAAATCGCCACCGCATGCTGCAGCTTTAACGTTTCCTTTTACTGCAAACGCAGCGTGACCTGATTTTACACCTCCAGCACTCTGCTGTAAACCTGCTTCACTCTAACACACACTCAAATCTGACAGAAACTAAATGGAGTTTGGTTGAAAGTTGGCTCATAAAGTCGTCTTTGTTTGACTAACAGGAAACTAGTTAGAGTTTTAGCTGGAAGTGTCCTGTTCCTGTTTGTATGGCTGATATTTGCCCTCCATCAGTTCAACATAACGCACTGCATGTCAGATGGATCTTTGTCAAATCTGGTAAAAGCTGAATGGACTTTGGTGCTGCTCCTTTACAAGCAGAACTGACTCAAAATAATGAAAACAGCCACATTTCTCACTAAAATGAGGTGAAATGTGAATGCAGTGTGGTGAAGCAAGTATATTTACATTTGTTTTTTGATGCAGATACCTCCATCATCGATCAACTGACCTGTGGGCACTGACGTGTGCTCTTTTTCATTGGATTGAAGTCAAATTTGGCACAAACTGAATGCAGTTTGTTGGAAAATGTTCTGTTCTGCTCATGTTGGACCTCACACGGCCTTTGATGTAGTTGACCACCACATCCTGCTTGATAGGCTAAAATGTTGGGTTGGTATATCTGGATCTGCCTTGGAGTGGATCTGTCTGAACGATGTTTTTCTGTCTTCTTCTCTTTTTTAACCTATACCTCAGGAAGTTACACACACATAACAGGGCGTGGTGCCCACTACTGGCGATAGCTTGTGTAACACACAATATGCTCATACATTGGTTATATATACATAACACCAATGTCTTATGTATACATAACCAAAACCTAAGACTGGAAATCAGGAGATACTAAAGAACGTAGGGAGCAAGAAATACAGAAACTAAATAATAGAAACACTAAGTCACAGAATATAAACAAACAAAATCAAAACCACTGGGTCACTAGACCCAGGTACCCTAACACACTGAGCAGGCTGCCTTTCTATTTCTGGTGGATAGACACTCTACTTAAAGGTCAGATTGATGAAGTGCTGCTGAATTCCCATCTCTGCTGTGGACTTCCCCTTCGAGTGACTGTTGGGTTCTTGGTCAGGTCCTTCACAGAGGCCTTTTTATGTTCTCAGTTACTCAGCTAGTACAGCTAACTCTTAGAAGAGTGCTGGTGGTTCCAAACTTTTTCTACTTTACAGTTACTGAGGCCACTATGTCCTTAGAAAACTCCTAAAATTTAGGCCACACTTGTATTGCAGACTTTTGCAAAGAATGAAGGAGTATTTTGCTGCTGACATACACTATGACAGAGAGACCTTAAACAAAGGCGTGTTTCAGACACATTATTAATTATGTACATATTTTTTTGGACTCCAGCAAATGTACTTGTTTGTACCATCCATCAGTTTCTTAAACACTTATCTAATTTAGGCTAACACCCTGGACAGGTTGCCAGTCTGCCACAGGGCTAAAAACAAACAATGAATACTCACATCTGCATCTGTGGTCAATTTTTAGATAAAGCAGATTTATTACAATTAAATATACAACAGCTCCCACTTTATGAGAACATTCATGGAGTAAACAGGTCAGGTAAATGTTATTCATCTTTAATGCCTATAACACACATGTCTATGAAGGCTACATGAATATTTAGAAAACTCATTTAGCCTGATGAACATGATTACAACTTTCCAGCTGCTGTTCCTCTTTTATAGTTGTTCTTGCTGATGCTCTGTAGGTTATTGAGAGAAAGGGCAATAAAAAGCATCCTTCATAATGCATGTAGATGTCAGTTATTGTGATGTGGCCAGCAAATTAGAAGCCCCTCGCTGACTAGCACATGGCACCGGTGATGCTACCTCATTTGGGTTGAGAAGAGACAGTGATTGATGGCCAGGTGTCACGCAGCAAATTGTCCATTTCCACTCACACAGAGATTTGCATAAATGCTTGCACGCACCAGTACACACAGAGTAAATGCCCACCCGCATACTTACTCAGCCACGCAAACACTTATTTATCATGCTTACACATGCATACACGCGCACACACACACTGCAGACGCTAAACTAGATAAAAAGTACTGTGGCAGTCGTTCTCTGTATATTGCTTCCCATCAGTCATAATGTTATAAGTGGTGCAGCTACCTGTAAGACCACATTAGGATCTACACATACATCACCTTGCATGAGGTAAACTATAATAAAATGAGCTTGGGAGAACTAGTGAGAAGATGCGTCACTGTTAGTTTATTCTGATAAGGTATAATTGCTTGTTACATTCCCTAAATTGGGCCGGGAGATGAGTATGGTAATCAATATGGTATTGTTAAAGGTTAAGAGACACCACTGTCCTTTTAAGAAAGCATTTAAAACATGTAAACAAAGCCTAGATTCTGAATTAAACAAAAAACAAAATAACAACAACAACAACACACACTTCTCAGGTGACTGGACAACATAAGCTATTCTTTAACAGTACTTGGTACACAAACTAAGCACAACACGACATTGCGGCTCACTACAGTACTAAGGCTGGCCCAGTGAGGGAAAGAGGCGCTTGTCCCCAGCTTTTATACTGCAGGGTGAGTGATTGCTGAGTGGAGCCAGCCGTGCACTGGTTCTACAGGGTTGGCACTGGAGTACAGAGTGAGGAAAACAGGACACACCCACACAGCCCACAAAGCCGCAATCCCACCTGGTTTTCCAGTTTTCCACCTGGTTGCTCTTTAATCTTTTTAATCTTTTTAATCTAGTTAGACTAGCTATATCAATTCAACCAATACCTTTTTTTTCATAGTAACACTTAGTTCTCAGTTGCCAGTCACCCCTGGATACCTCCCTTTTTGCTCCTAGCATTCGCCAAATGGTTTTATTCCTGTGGATAATTCAGCATTTTTGTGTTTTCTAGTTTTCATCTTGCTTGAAGATCATTAGCCCTGTTTTTTCCAAAAATGATATTTGCGTACGTGTTGTAAGTCTGCTGCATCTTTTTTTTTTTGTGCCATTTTGTTCATTTGTCCTTATTTACTTATTTTATTTTCATATTGTTCCTTTTGCTGATTTGACTCATTTGTTTGTTTCATGGATTGCCTTCTTGTGTAAGACCACTGCTTAGCATATTACACTTTGAATGTCATGGTCATCTGTAGCTTGTGGCAGACAGTAGATCAGGTTATAGCAGGGTACTTTACTGAAACGTGTGAAGAGCCCACCGCATTTTTTGCCAGTTATGTGTGGTCATGTATCTCATTAATCGTATCATCTATTTTAAACACATTTCTCCAGTGCCCTTTGCTGTATGTAACCACATCGTATTAAACCGTAGTGTCTACAGGAAGAATGTGACTTTTTTCAGTCTTCAAGGACTTTGAATAAAATGTGCCATTTTCAAGATCTTACCTTTTATCAATCAATATTTAATAAGGGGACTTTTTCATTACTCTCGGATTGAAATCCAGCCACACTGACAGTGTGCTGTTCAGGTGTCTTTGAATACATGTCACCTGTGATGTTTACCTTTGTAGATCAAAGCACCTTTGATTCAAATCTCTTTTGAAATCACACAGGTCAGCAAGAGTTAGAGGAACTGGCCTTTCTCATCTCCTTATCTCATCTGCTGTTTTTTGCGTTTGATTTGCCCATATGCCTTTCTATCTCTGTTCTTTTTTCCTATCACCTTTAAATAATCCAGTGACCTGTTAATATCACCCGGCAGAGTGAAAATATCATGGCTAATGCGGAGAGCAATAGCAGCTTTAGATTGAGGAGTCCACTTCAGCACTAATCCAGTCACAAGGGATGGAAAGGGAGAATAGAGAGGGAGACTTAATTTACACCTAGTATGGAAATGTGATTTAAGTCTAGATATGCACTTGGTCTACAGTGTAGGTGCAACTCAGACTTATTGGACAGCTTGCCTTTTCACTTTCAAAAATAGCTTTTTCTTTTGTATATGAAGGGGAAATGTGTGTATACATAC